>NKCI01000209.1:0-67895 GCA_003946985.1 Fusarium duplospermum | reverse complement strand
AAGTCTATATATAGCTTTTATATTTTAGCCTTATAATACCTTTAATTTTAATATTCTTAATCTTATATATAAATTACTTAATAATAATTTTCCTTAAGTATTTTATTTAAAGGTATTAAAGGTTTTTTAAGTTAAGCTAAGGGCATAAAAGATCTCTTAATAATTTAAAGTATATAAAGTATTTTATAATACTTTTTATATTAAAGATAATATTATTATTACTTAAGAGAGTATTATTAGGTATAGAATTAGGGATAAATAAATAAGTAAAAAGAGGCTTATATTAGAAAAAGGTAAGATTATAATAATATTTTAATTTAATTATAATTAAGCTTTATTTAAAAGATTTTTATTATAATAATAATTAAAGCCTAAATATTAAAAGTATATTTATTTATATAAAAAAGCTTTAAAAATAATATTAATATAAAAGCCTTTTATTATTATAATATTTATAAAAGTTAAATTATATATATTTTATTATTTAATTTATTTAATACTCCCTTAAGTATATATATACCCTTTTTATAATCTTAAACTTTATATTATTTACTTTAATAAATATATCTATAGGTTTAAAGGATCTTAATATTAAAAGCTCTAAGTAATTTATTAAGTAAGTTATATTATAATTATTAAGGAAGGTATTATTAATAAGTAAATAAAGGGGCCTTTATATATAATATATATTATAATTAAATATTTTATTTTATAGAAAATCTTAGGTATAATAATAATAAAGATTATTAGGTTTTTTAGAAATCTAATTAAGCTTTTTTTACTTAATAACTTATTAATTTATTTTTTTTATATTAATTTTATTTTTAATAAGGCCTAATAAGGTTTATTTAATTTAGCTTTAATAATAATATTACCTTTATCTATAAGATTAAATATTATATAAGTAAAGTAGCTAATAATTACCTTTTCTAAGTAAAAGTAATTTTTAAGCTTTTAGGGATATTTAATACGCTTATAAAGGTAATTTTTATATATATCTTTTTTTTTTTATTAAGTAGATTTTTATCTTATTAAAAATATAATAAATTAGCCTTTAAGTATTATAAGGCTATTTTTCCCTTATTATTATACTTAAGATATTAATAAGTTAATAAAAAGTCTAATTATTATTAGGTTTTTTTATTAATATTTATTACTTTTATTTTAATTATTTTAAAGCTATTTTTTATTTTATTATAATTAAAAAATACTTTTTATTATTATTTCTTTTAATCTTAGGGATATTATATTTTTAGGTAATAATATAAGCTATATTTTATTTTTTAAGCTAAATTATTAGGTCTTAATAAGCTTTTTTAGCCTCTTATAAGACCTATAAGTATTATTTAATAGCTTATTAATAGGTTATTACCTTACTTAGAGTAAATTATATAAAGAGAGCCTTAATTAATTATTTAATAAAATAATCTTTTTAATAAGAAATTATAAGCTCTTTTATAATTATACTTAAAATAGCTTAATTTATTAATTAAGTAATAAATTATATAATTATATTATATTTAATACTTTTATCTTTATAGATTTTATAGAGCTTTAAATAGCCTTAGATTATTAAGTTATACTTATAGTTTAATATATTATAAATAAAGGTAAATTATATAAAGGGGATCTTAGATAAATTAGCCTTATTTACCTCGCGGAGTATTTTATTAATCTCTTTTTATATTTAATATTTTCTTAGTTTTTTATTTTTATATTACTTAAGAGATTTAATTATTAAGAGGTAATTAAGATTAAAAATAATATTTAGCTACTTAGGGTTAATTTAATTTTATATATAAAATACTTAGGCTTTTACTTTTAATAATATAATTTATAAAAATTAATTATATTAAATATTTAGCCTAATAATTAATAAAAGGCTTAAAATAACTATAAGAATTATAATAAAGTAATAAAATAAGGAAATAATAAAAAAGAGTTATATATATATATATAATTTATATACTTAAAGTAATTAATTAAATTAAAGATAATAATTATAATATTATTTAATAATAATAATAATTTTAATAAAGAAATAAATAATAAAAATTATTAAAAATACTTTTATTTAGGCTTATAATTATAAGTAATAGCTATTTTATATTATATTAAGTATATAAAAGAGGATAATAAAGAGCCTTATTTTTTATAAAGGGAAATAATATAAAGCTAGCTATTTATATAACCGAGCGGCCTATAGGGCGGCCTGTGCGCGTATAAGCGTTCTAATCAAGGCCCGGGGCGCTATCCAATAGTCTATCTTTCCTCGCGGTTCTTTATTCAGCAAATCCTTCATTCATCCCTTCATTTCCAAGATGCATTCCCCATCGCGTTCCTGCTGAGCCTCAAGCAAGATAAAGTCATGGGCTTGCCTGCTGTGCATCGTGAACCGCACATGCAGCCCCGGGTTCGACTGTTGTACCTCATGTACGAACTCGGCCACTTGGTCTCGAAAGACCTCATGGCTTCCAACAGTGACGTACAATTCACGAAGACTAGACTCCATTCCACCCAAGTGGCGCTTATCCCCATCGAGAGGAAATGCGAGCATGGCCGACTTGTCGTGATTGTCGTCGGTTCGTGTAGGCCCCAGCAGCTCTCTACTACACTTATCCACCGTCGGACCCGAAAGCATATCAATCCAAGAGTTTTCCGTGAATGAAGCATGGTTGGTTTGTCGAGACAACCATGGTGAAACCAGGAATGCACCGAGCAGTGGCTCAGACAAGACAACCTTTGGGACTGTGGGATGTGGTTCAAGAAGATGGGTCAGTAACTGGGCCGTCAAGTTTCCACCTGCAGAGTCTCCTCCAATAATAATATCTCGAGGACGAACTCCTTTGGATAGAAGATGCATCAGGGCGCTTGCAGCCTGACGGAGTTGTACCGGATACCTGGCCTCGGGACAAAGCGTGTATTGGAGAACCGCCACGGCGACTTCTGTGTTCATTTCGACACCCGCAGCAACGTACGCTCTCCAACACCATTCTAGATGCCCTGACAACAACGCTGCGATATAACCACCGCCGTGGAAGAACAGAATGGTCTTCTTTGCTTTCCGTCGATTACCGATCCAAAGGAGTGACGAGTGCCCATCCTCTAGAGGTTCTAGATCGTAGGAAAGCCTTTCGATGGCTTCTGTATTTTCGAACTTCTTGGCCTTCGTAGTTGATTCTTCTATCCATGATTTGTATGCTTCTTTGGTTGAGAGGGACATGTACTGAATCTGGCGGGGAGAGAAATTTTCGAGAAGTATTTTGACGGCTCCGCATACAAGAAACAAGCGTGACGGGATGCCTCCAGCCCATGCTATTGAGACAGATCATATCACGGAAGCAAGCACCTGCCAAGGTGCTATATGAAAAGATGTGTCAGTAGGTAATGCACGAGTCTGTTAGATAGCGGCCGCGAATCATACCGAGACATGTTAGGCGGAAAACCAGCCGTAGCTTCTCCCATATGGAAAATTGGATAGGCATCGTGGACAGCAGCACGATTCTATTGATGGTAAACTTGATTAGACCAACAATTGGTGATGTCCGAACTTGATTAAATCAACAGCTAGTTATTGAGATCTTGTCTTGCTCGCTGTACCAAGGTGACCTTGCTTTAGTAGCGGGGGACTCATGCGGGGACCCCAGAATCTGAACCCCGATCTCATCTGCCGAGAACTCAGTTCCGTCTCAAGCGTCTCCAGTGTGCCGCCAAGTCGGGGCCCTTGTTCCATCCGGGGATCCGAAGGCGGACGGGTCTGTTCCGGTTCAGCTGAAGGTTGCTCGCGGAACAGTGCCGCCATTGAGACGCATGCCCCTGTCTCCTGAACAATACCTCGGCTCCAAAGCTTTCTAAAACGGTAGATAGCTGCGTGTTTCGCAAGCTAGTTTGAATCAAGTTAGCTTGATTCCAGTCTCCCTTTGCTGGCAGTATGTCCGCCATCCGTGAAGCCTAAGCGATGGTCGTAGCAACCCAAAGATTCTCACGGAATATGGTGATCTTTGTTATGATGGAGGCCGGGCCCTTGATAAGATAGCTGAGCCAGTATATAGAGCTTCACGGGAACTAAAACATGGCGAGGAATAGACTTTGAAGATCCGGAAAGATGACAAGAAACAGTAACCAATAAAAAGCTTCATCAAGTGAGGTTGTACTGCGATGGATGATGGATGATGGAGATTACTGGTGTTTCCTCAAGGTTTTATCTTTACCAAAAATCCCCAGATATAATACGAACAATACCAGATAGTATAGCACTGATCCTACCAGACAAGTACACGACGATCAATCAGTAGCAGATAGAGCTGAGGCCATCATTAGCGATCCGGGTTCCGCGGACGTCCGTCGGAACCAACCCGTGACAAGGGCATCACGGCCTTGATAAATATTTGGATGCGAGATTGACAAAAGCATGCGGGGTAAATCTGGGGTAACGATCAGCTAATTTCGGCATGTGATATACCTCGGCCTGTACGAGGTTAATCGTTTTAAATCGGCCGGCAGTTGCTTGATCCCGAGGCGTCCTACCACCACGGCCCATACACATCCTACCAGAAATACAATGGCAGAAACTCCACCTGCGACGACAAGCCCCCGCTCAGTCGGTCTTCCCAAAGCCCCTAAATCGGATCCTTTGCCAGAAGCACAATGGCATACCTTGATGGCAGTTATGGACACTGTAGTGTCCTCCTGCAAGAAAAATGAACCCCATGATTTGGATGCTGGATCCAAAAATAACCCCCTTACACTTTCCGATACATCCACGTTTGATGCCTTCCTCGCCGAGAAACCTTCCGAAATCCTGCTCTTTCAAGATATCTTGAAGCGGATGCTAGCCGGTTTCCCCGACGACAAGCTAGCCACGCTTTGCAGCGTGCTATCCCTGATCGAGTGAGTTTCTTCCGGCCTTGCTGAAGGTTGACTAACGTTCCATGATAGCAACTGGGCTACGGCTCTCCCCCTTACCGGTTATCTCACGCCATTCACCAAACTATCCATCAAGGACCGGACGCGTGTGCTGCACTCTTGGAGAACCAGCTCCTTGGCTAGCTTTCGTGTGTTGTTTAAACAGCTTTCGCAAATTGCCAAGCATGTTTATCTTCGTGCGAGTCCTCTTTTCGACGAGGTCACTGGCTACCCATCAGCCCCTTCCGGATGGCACCCGGTCGAATCTCATCCCTTCGAATTCATCGACTTCAACACGTCACGCAATCCGATCCAATTAGACACAGACGTCATTGTCGTAGGCTCAGGTTGTGGTGCTGGCGTCGTTGCAAGGGCCATCGCCACGGCAGGTCATCGCGTTATCGTCGTGGACAAAAGCTATCATTTCCAAACGTCCTCGCTGCCTCTTGACCACAGCGAAGCCTTCTTCCATCTTTTCGAACAGGGTGGTATGCTTGCTTCGGAAGATGGGTCCATCACCGTTACGGCGGGATCATGCTTTGGCGGTGGTGGAACGATTAACTGGAGTGCGTGTTTACAAACCCAAAACACGGTGCGCGATGAATGGGCGGACGAGCGAGGTCTTACGTTCTTCAAATCATCAGAGTTTCAGACTCGCCTTGACTCTGTCTGTGAGCGCATGGGAGTTAGCGATGAGTTCATTCGTCATAACCATGGCAATTCGGCTCTGCTGGAAGGCGGGCGGAAGCTGGGCTTCAGCGGAAAACCTGTGCCCCAGAACACAGGTCGTTGTGAGCATCACGATGGGCATTGTGCTATGGGTTGCTGGAGGGGAGAGAAGAAAGACCCGGTGAACGGATGGTTCCCAGATGCGGCGAAGTGCGGAGCCAAGTTTATTCAAGGTTTCAAGGCTGACAGGGTGTTTTTCAGCAAGAAGAATGGTAAGCAGGTTGCCCGTGGGGTGATAGGAACCTGGACACCGAAGGACGACAAGGATACAACACCCAGAGTGGTGACTATCAAGGCGAAGAGAGTTGTTGTTTCTGCAGGAAGTCTATGGAGCCCCATCATCTTGAAGAACAGCGGGCTAAAGGCAGGTACAAAGCAGCCAACTTCGGTTCTTATGCTAACCTTTCCACACAGAACAAACATCTTGGACGCAATTTGCATCTGCATCCAACAACATTCGTAGGGGGCGTTTTCGAACAAGAGACAAAACCATGGGAAGGTGAGGTTTTAATCACCGGATGACGGCGTCCTGGCTCCATAGGCTAACAAGTAGCAGGCGGAATTCTTACTTCCGTAGTGATGAGCCTCGATAACCTCGACGGAAAAGGCCATGGCGTCAAGCTAGAGCGTGTCTCAATGATAGTAAGTCACACCAACCTCCACTCTGTGTATAAATATTAATCACTTGGTAGCCTTCCATGTCTCTTCCCTGGTTGAATTGGACCTCTGGACTTGACTACAAGGTATTGTTATCTAAATATCGCCACATGGAGGTCTTCATTGCGATCACACGAGATCGTGAAAGTGGTCAAGTTCTCATCGACCCTACAAGAGGCATGCCTCGCGTGGTCTATACCCCCTCCAAATTCGACACCCGCTCTAATTTGATGGGCATGATAGCCTTAGCAAAGATTCTCTACGTTCAAGGGGCCCAGGAAATCCATCCCGCCCTTCCAGGCCTCCGACCATTTATCCACGCACGAGAAGGATCTCGGAATGCTAGCGACGATTCTGCTGGCATCATGGATAAGAGGTTCCAATCTTGGCTAAAGGAGATGGAGGCACATGGGAACAAAACGCCAGATACACCATTTTGCTCGGCTCATCAGATGAGTTCCTGCCGGATGAGCACTAGGGAAAGTGATGGTGTGGTAGATGAGTTTGGTAAGGTCTGGGGTTGCGAAGGGCTGTATGTCGCCGATGCGAGTGTTCTCCCTAGTGCCAGTGGTGTAAACCCCATGGTCACTATTATGGCAATCTGTGAACGAATCGGTGAGGCCATTGCTAAAGACTTGGCATTGGAGAGGCAGGAAACAGCGAGAATTTAGATTCAAGTATATAGCTTGGGCTAGGCAGCTATTAAGACCCTGTTCAGTTCCCCGGTGCTAAGTTCATCCCTTCCCAGCCAGGAAAAGCCATCGTCTCAGAATCAAATGGGAACGATATTGTCAAAGCATCTTGAAGAGACAAATCTCCCTCCAGCATTGAATCCAGCATTTCATGCACCAATTTCTGTTCCGAGTTTTCATTTGAGGCATAATCTTGGCCGTGCATCATTAGCAAGAGCCTCGGGTGACTTGTTGTAATCACTCACCTTGCTGCCTTGCTGTGATAGTCTGGTTTATCTTCAAGAGTAAATCGAAGGATTTTCGGATCGACATGCTAAACGGAGATATTGCTTCGAGAACCGCGCGGCATTTCTCCCACGATTTAACTACTCCCGCTTGATCCAATGTAGCCCAGAGTGAGGGGCAAAGGCGGCATGTCATGAGCACAAGGCTAGCGGTGCAGGCATCTACGTTATCCGTTAGTCGATGCGTACAGGGGGAATGGTACCATTACAAAGACCGTTCCACCACCACGCTTCAGTTGTGTCCGTACGAAAGGTATCGTGAACCGGGTTGATGAGTTGAATCGCTGAATGCACGCATGCTCTAGCTCCATCTCGCCTGAAAGATGAGTGTAGGTCATAATCTACATCATCCGAAGCATCAGAAGCCAGCAGCCGAGTCAAGATGGGCCGGTAAAGCATGAGGCGAAGGTAGGTAAAGCTAATCTGAGTCAGTAAGTGTGCTCAACCGATGGCGTTATCGCCCGAGATCTTACCGCTCGTGCAACACACTTCTTTGGATTGCGAGAATACTAGTAACCTCTGTTGGGATGGAAGCTGTAGTCAAGGGTGTCTTCCACGAAAGAAAGCTAGGCACAGATAGCTCGGATGCTTGAAGTTGTCCCTGAAGCTCGACAAAGGTATCCATACTCTGGCAAGCTGTATCTGCATGTGATACAAGACTCTGTTCATCATGAGGGAGCCTACATTGCCAGGGCTGATATACTTTTGAGAGGATGCTGTCCAGAATGATACTTAAACGGACAGATTCAAGCTGGAATTGAAGTCTGATTCGTTCAAATCCCTCTGCATCCTGGGCATTGAAGTCCATACTTCCCGGCATGGCAAGGGTAGAGAGATTCGTGATCATAGTTGGTCGTCCAAGTGTCATGCTCACAAGCCTATAATTCTTAGCACACTACCACAATACGATTTTTTGGGTCCTTACGTTTCCAACACAACACATCCGTGCCATGTTCGGCGCCGGATCTGCCGTACCCTCGCTTGGGACTTCTCATCACGTGTCGCAGCACAGAGGAGAGCAAGAGCTTAGAATTCTCAGTTATCCAATGTTAACAAGCTTTTAAATGTATTCAATATGATCGCCATTAATTATAATGGGGCTCAAAGTGGAATCGTATTCTATATCTCAGTTATCCAGGAGTGAAGCTCTGAATCGCGCTCCAAATCCTCCAAGATAACTAACTACTCCCTGAACGGGTCGAGTTCCCGCCTAGTAGTAAAGCACATATGAAATAAATAAAGAAAAAAGAGTATTTCCACGCTTAAAGTGCTGTAACCTCGGTCTAGCTTTAGTCGACTTGATCCTGTCTGCTACTCCTCGCCACAGCGTCATAGGCAGGAGGTTGGATGTTGTCGGCTGAAGGGCTGCCTGTTGACCGGGCTTCTTCATGGGCTACTTCATCGAAAATTTGGTCGAGAATGTGTTCGCCGTAGCCCGGAGGGTTAGCCGTGGCAGCCTCAACACATGACCTTAAAGCGAGAGGATTGCTTGCGCTGCTCTGTCCATCAAAGTGCATGTTTGGGTTGATGGTAATGACAAGCGGAAGCCCCATGGCAAGCTTGAAAATGAGTGACAATTAAACCAGTGAGAGATTCATGTTCACTCACCTCGGAGATATGCCCATCTGCGTTTCGAAGTGGGATAACAACCCTGACCTTGTGATAAACTCGAATACAGTGGACGTTGAGGTCTTGAATACAGTCGCAGAGCCGATTCGGAATATTGAGCTTCTTAGTTATCGCCCACACTTGCTGGTCTGTACCCTCAAGCAGGTCTTGCTGATTGTAGTCTCTCGAGACTTGAAAGTCCCAAGTGGAGATTGTTCTCCCGGCTCGATGCTCTCTGGGATGAAACAGCGTACGGCTCTGGACATGAACTTGTCGAAATTACATCAGCATGACTGAAATTTGTTCCAAAGCAAGGCCTTTTATAACAGACGAGAGTCTCATTTCGAGTATGACTGAACCACCAAGCATGACCACACCGGTGGACAGGTTAAGAAAGTAGTCGATCTTGTTCAACCAAGTCCTCTCAATGGGAACAGACTGCATCATTTCCAACGCATCCGGCGACGGTGTTCGAAATATACGTAAATGTTTTCGGGTGTATACGTCGCGTAATAGCCTCGGCCGGCTTCTGGTCGCCTTGAGGGTATAGGTGATACGGGCTTCAGGCATGCCTTCAATAGTCTCTGCAGTGTTGCCCGCAAGGACAAAATCGAACGGCCATTCATAATTGCCAGGAGGGAGGGTTGTGCTTGTATCCCGACACCCAACAAACGAAGGCCACTTGTGTTGGAGAAGGATAGTCTTAGGCACCAGGGGCTTGGGCTCAGCCCATCTTTTGGGGCGCTCGTCAGCGATTACTGCATGAATAGAGACGCATAAATGCAGACTAACGAGTGAAATAGGGACCCAGTCAGTTCAAGACTGACTTCTTCTACACTCAAGGGTGACTGAAAACAAAGCACAATAACTCCTTTCAAATGGTAGCCCCGGGCTTCATACTGGCCCCCTCGAAGGATAATAACATCTGTCTCTAACCTATAGGCTATGATTTAGAGGCGGTGGATTGTGAGCATTACCATGTACTTGCCGGATTTGGAAAAGGGAGTATGGGGCTGGCAGCATAAAGTCAAAGGGCAAGGGGGGATGGAGGTTAACTGAAGGACTTGAGGAGTGGTGGAACAAGCAGGGTGGCCGAAAAGAGCTGAGGAAGGGTGGAGAGACGTGAGGAGGGCGGAATAACAGAGACCGAGGGGGTGGGTGCATGTTTTGGGTTTGATTGTTGGATGCAGAAAGTGGAGGGATGAGATGAAGCAACGGCGGAGGCCAGGCATAACCAGCTGGATTTGGAGCAATTGATTAACGATCGAGCTGGGGTCAGCAGTTCAAACCTCTGTAAGAGCTGCAATAAATGGGATGGGCTCGGACAGGTGGTTTTTGACCTGTTTCTCTATGGCAATGTGGTAAGAGGTCGGGAGCATTCCGATATCAAGGCTGGCTCGCACGGGACAGTCCCGGCCAAGTCATATGGACATGCCTTGTCTTTTACTAGGTCTAGCCCATGCAGCTGAATCATCTTATCAATGGAGAGATTGAGAGCTACAGAGGAAAACGAGAGCTTAAAGAAATTTGCTGACCAGGTCGTCTGCAACCTTTCATCTCAAGCCAAACACTATTCATACCGCACTGCTGAACACTCGGCACATTTTCAGCTCTCAATAGAGCTCCTCCGCGGCCTAGTTCCCGTCCTCAATCGCTCAAGCCTGTTTGGTACTCTCTTTGGTAAACTTGACCAAGCTGTCCAACCAATCCTGATGTCCATTCAACATCAGGTTTGGCTTAGCCGTTGCAAGCTGCGCCGCCGGCTTCCCAATCTGAGACTCTTGAGTCAAGATTCTGACAGAGCCATAATCCAAGTCTTCGACAAGCCAAGCGTGATACACATCCAACGCCGCGTCCTCATCGCCGTCTTGCCATGCTCTCCAAGCCAGTCGACCGGCCGAAGACGCAGCTGGCAGAGTTAATTCCCGTACTTCTGATTGCAGAGGCGGGAAACCAAAAGTAGAAAAGCTGAATTTGTCGCCCTTTTGTAGAAGAGGGCCTGAAGGTGGCGGCGTGATTTGGCTGCAGTTGCCATAGTAGGATTCCCATTTTGAGATGTCAGATAGAAATTGCCAGACTTGGGCTGCAGTGATGCCCATTACGATAACTTCATTGGTAGTTGTCGGTCGTGCCAGGTCGGTACTGGTTTGGCCAGATAATTGCTGACTGCATACTTGCGGGGTAAAGAGTATTGACGGAAGGTAGAGATGAGTGAAAATGAGATGATGATCAAGCGAGAATAAAACAATCTTGTAGTATAGACTGCTGAGCTGTTATTATACCTCATAGGCAAAGTGTAAGATGTATAAACCAAGGAGGAGCACTGTGGGGCTGTTCCGATGTTGTATTCGGCCCGCGTTGGTTCTCAGATCAGCCGTTTGTTGATTACAAATTGTTAAAGGAAGGGAAGGAAAGTCAGATTTGTACGCGTCATCTAGCTTTCTTTTTTTATATCTAGTATTTCCAAGTATGTGGCATCTGACCTTTGATTTGTCATCTAGGTTTTTATCTAGACTTTATACGATTTTTTGCTGTTCCGAGGTATGAAAAACTTTATGGCCAACACCAGGTTACGCCGCGATAACCTCCACCGCGAGCTGGGGATATGACGTTGCTGCAGGTCACGGGCCACAATGCCTTGCGGATTATACTTAAGTATGTCTCATTGTTCATCACATCTCCTTGATCTACGCTTGAATACCAAGTTTTTGAGGAATAGAACCTCTCGAATGCGGTTACGATGATGGCACGAGATGGGCAAGTGACATATCTGACCTCAATTGTGACTGCTCCACCGTGTCAGTGCACCCTAGATTGTGTAAGCTCTGTCCTGCTTCATCTCTTCGATACCCGGACTTTTGAGCCCGTCTCTGCATCCCATACCCAGCCTTCTTTCAGCCACCTCCAACGTATATACGCCCGCAGGTCCTTATCCATAGGCGCCACCCTTTTCCACTCAGGCTCGAAGTCTGGCCCCGCCCCTTTGCCATTCCAGTCTTCAGCCAAGCCTCTCAATATGTCCCGATGAAAGATTCGAAAACTGTCAAGGGCATAAGGACCCAGTGAAGGCAAATGTGCGACTTCCCATCCCTCTCGCTCGTCTTCTTCTGCCAGGACCTCATTCTTGCCGATATCAAGGCCATCTCTGTGAGAGGGGTAGTGTAACTTCCTGTAGCGTCTTGATTTTGAGGGTGGATTCTGCAGCCATGCCTTGGCGAACGCCACAAGCCGCCTAGCCCGGGAGTTGTGCAGACCTAGGGGATGAAGGAGATCTGAAAGATGTGGAATGGAGCCTTCGGCCAAGTGATTTGGCGATGGGTATTCGGATATGAGCTTGAGCAGAACCGGGCGTGCCTGGACCCCCCGAGTACGATTCCAGAGTATGGCGGCAACGAGCAGTTTGTACAAGTCGGTGCCGACACTTTCCTGTACGAGTCCAAAGTGTTCACTCTGGATTGGGGGTGCGCGAGGGGCCTGCAGTACTCGACCTGCTCGAAGCCTTTGAGTACCTGTCTTGTGCTCTGTGACACTGGCCGTGGACTTTGTGCTCTTTGCGGATTCCCGCCTAGACATGGACCGTGTTACACAACGAGGCATGTCTGAAACTGCGGTAGAACTTTTGATGGTTATTGTTGTGTTACTGTTATTGCAGGGGGAGACGACAGTGAGGAGGGGGCTGTCGTCGGTCGATCTCTATATCCATGACGCAATCCGCCAACACGCGATTGTCCGTCTCAGCCATTCACACTTGATTGGATGGGACTTACTGGGTGGTTTCGATCATGAACCACTTACCATTAGATATAGGTGCATTAAATGAAATAGATCTGTTGATACTACCCGAAACCTACGTATTTTATCAACTACCTACTTGGCCAATGTTTGGGACCAAGGTTTACGCTCACACATTCAATTTAGCTCAGGCCCATGCCTCTACCATATCTCCTATATATGGGCTCTGTCTGCTCTTGATATAAGATGCCCAATATTTATCGTCTAAAAAGGGTCACCGTAAGGTAAGAGTGCAGAAGTCAACGAACCAGATCACGACATCCCAAAGTGGCTTGCGTGATACCTGAGCCGCAATGGTGCACTGTGTGAGTGCTCCCCGGACACCATCCCGAGCCCCCGTCGCCATAGGCAGCTCTGCATACCTATTCAAAACCAAAGAAGTAGGAGCTTTATACTTCAGAGAAAGGCCATTGCACTTGTCTTTAACTTGATCACGGAGCCTTGCGATGTCAAAATCCGCCAGTCATTCGTCTTCGAAACCCGCGCAGGTGGGTCTGCCCACGGTGCGGTTGTTTTCGCACGGTGCGGTTACCAATCAAGAGGGGCTGATAAATTTGACCCGACCTCACCCGTGACTTTAGACCTGGATATAACCTCATCTTGACTCACATTCACGGCCTCCTGCCTCCTTTCCTATCCCCCATTGAAACGCGACGCTTATCCGTGCCGATATTTTTGACCTCTGTCTACTTGCTGCCTTGCCACTCAGCAAAAATGCCTCTTATCGACGCGGATACTCCCCCCACCACCAACGACCTTCACTACGTCGTCTACTTCGCCTCTGGCGAGCCATCTTGGTGTCCAGACTGCCGCGATGCTCTCCCTGCTCTGAACGCCGTCTTTGGAGCCGAGTCGGCACCTACTGCCTACATCGTCCGCGTGGGCTCATTCGCCGAGTGGAAGGGCAACCCCAAGAACAAGTACCGCAATGAGCCGTACAACATTCAGGGAGTTCCTACGGTTGTCCGGTATCAATATGTAACAGATTTTGCCTCCACGTGTTTTGATTTTATATGGCTAATGCTTTGATAGGGTAACGAGGTCGCTCGATTGGGTGACATTGAGAGCCAGAATGAATCCGATCTGCGCAAGTTGGTTGCCTAAACGGCTTCGACTCATGCCAATTATCAAGCAACAATGATAGTATAAAACGAACAGACAGTTTTCAAACAATTAGACCTGACAACCATCTCGCTCGTAGCTGGATACATTGCCGTTCCCTTCATGCAAACGAGACATGTAACGTCACCGTCCCTGAGATTGACATATTCATTGATAGGCTCTGACAATTGCTAAAGAAGCTCAGGCGTAAAAGTAGCATCGCCATCGCGAGAAAAGTTTTATTCATGGTCAACGTAATATGTGGTATTCGAAATTAATCCAAGCCCGACTCTCCAAGTCCCACTAGCGCCACCTATCCTATTAGTGTGCCGTTCATCTACTTTCACCCCACTTCCAACTCAATCTAGTTGAATCCCTCGGGCCAGAACTCAGACAGCCACTCATAGGGGTCCTCAGGCTCGTACTGGTTGGTCACCTTTCCGTCAAAGTCGACGATGTGGTCCCTGGTCTCGTTGTAGAGCGCATACTTCTCATCAGGTCCGTTGCCAATGTAGTATGGCACGGTCTGGACATTGTTGCCAATCTCCTTGTCGACAATGCTTGTGACGTTGTCGATCTGGGAGTTCTTGAGGCGGAACTCATCGCCATAGTTGGGGTTGATCTAAAGCAGGCAGTCAGCATATGCCAATTCAGATGTCAGAAGTGCAGGGGTACTTACAATGCCCATCCTGAGGCCATTCACTGCAACCACGTTCTGAATGGTGGCGTTTCGCTTGGCCTGGTTGAGGCAGTTGCCGCAGGACTGGTAGAAGGTGCCAAAGCCCTCGGCATAGAAGCCGGTGATGTTGTACTTGCCGCCAAGAGAGTTGTCTTGGAAGATCTGTGTCGGTAAAGTTAGCTTCAATGATCCTATCATATCTCAGGTACTAATTGACCTTGTCTGTGGCACTTCGAGCTCCACCTCCAATGACTCTGAGTTGTGTGTTGAGTCCCTTAGAGGTCAATGCATCTTCGCAAACATCCTCCCACCAAACTGTGAATTGTTAGTATTTGGTCTAATATGAATGATCCTGAAAACATACCGTTCTCCACCCAAGCATCACCCAGAGCATGAATGCCCTCCGCCTGGTTCTTTCCGATGATGACGTTCCGGATGGTAGATCCGGGCATCAGGTTGAAGACAGTGTCAGCGTCAGTGCCCTCAGCCTGCTCATTGCAGCTGCCTTCAGGACGCTCGTAACGCTTCATTCCGCCATCAAAGACCTCTCCGGGCATGATGTACTTAGCATTCTCAAAGACCACCGTCTCCTTGGCGACAGGAAACTTGGTGATGGGGAAAGGGAAGCGGGGAGGTGGTCGTTCACCAAGGTCTCCCTGAGTAGCGTCACTGTCTCCTTGGCTGCCATCACCAGTCTGGGACTGACGAGATCCAATGACACCGGCCTGGGCTATGGAGGGGAGGAGAGACAAAAGCACGGAAGCCTTCATTGTGAAGATGGGTAGGAGGCTAGTGTGATGTGTGACGGCACAGAAAAGACTTGAAGGAAGAACAATGAGTCAACGGAACTGTCTCTGAGAAGCTCTAGAGAGTCAATATGCTTCCCAAAAGGTTACTTATATACTTGTTTGCCCCCAACATCGGTTAGAGCTTTCCCCGGTGCCCCCAACATGTTTGCAGCTCACAAGTCCCTTGTCACCATCCTCCCAACTGGCTGAATGTCAACAACTCTGCCATACCAACAGATGCGATGGCCCGATAGCATGGATTCTCTGCTTGATGGCATGCCTCTCGTCTATCGAATTGAGTCAAGTGCAAGTGCAAGATGGATGACAGGTCGTCCAACCCCAGCCTACGGAGGAATTTGCCTCTGAGATTCCGTGAATCATTGACTCGAGTTTAAAGTGAGATTTTCCCCGATCCTTGACAGACCGAAAATCTCGTCTGGGGTTGACCAGGCTTTACTGGTTTCTCTCCGCAGCCAAGAGAGTGCTACGCCTTAACGTTGCGGGGTTGGGGGAAGGCGGGGTGAGCTTGAGATCTTTGCTGGGAGGTGATGTTATTGGTGGGAAGATTGGAATAGTATTTCCATCCAATCACCGCTCTTGTTTCGAGATGGAAGAAACAAGATGGTCTCGATCACCAGAACCTGATGATGACGATGGGTTTTTTTCATGCCCCCTTCATTTCAGATGTGCGAAAGAATTCGAAAGCAATGCTTTTGTGTTCTTTCTGGGAGAGTGTTGAAAGCGGTTGTGTTTGCTCTGATGTCCGGCAGTTTGTGACCATTTGGAATTCCTTCTCACAAAAACCATGTGACGAACAAATTTGATAGGCAAGCGTAAAATACAACTCAAGAAGCATTCTCTAAATTATACATGAAGTCACTGACGTTTTTTAAGATACACAGCATCTCATCTGACTTATTCAACACGCGAGTCCCTGCATCGCCAATCTTAGCATGCTGGCGGCTCGGCTCCCGGCACCGCCAACAGGGAGATCTCCAGCTAATGAACTATGCATAGTGTTATCGTTAACAGAGCTTAATTAAGGTAGCGGATAGAAAGCTGTCATTGGCGGGAGCCATCATAGTCAAAACCTAAATATGGCACAGATGCACTCCATTCTTCTGAACTGTATGACTTAACCTATAGCTGAAAGGGTTTCTCAAAAAAGTTGAGCAGATACGGAAGAAGGGACAATAGAAGTATGGTTTCGTGACTTGTATAAATTCTCACTCATGCTAGTTGTATCGTAAATGGGATGAAGAGTCAGGAGAATTCGCATGCAGGTGCGAAACCCCATAATATCGAGCCGCTTCCATTTTCAATTACGAGATGAGGGTATCACCACGAACACACCACGCTCTCACCCACACCGTAGCATCGTGAACTCTGATCGGGATAATTACTTGGAGTTTATACGCCTAAAACAAACTTGTGGTAAACCATGAATCGCGAAAAAAGACTGTCGGCGTCTGCGCTACTTGGCTAGCACGCCAGTCTTCGCTCACTTGTGGCTCGCTGTTCTGGCAAGACAGGGAAAGATTGTATTCATTTGAATCTCTCTAAGGCTATGGCTTTGTGCCCAGCTTGAAGAACTAAGAATTGTTGACTCTAGCTCTTGGTCTACCAACCTGTTAGTCAAAGATTCTGAGGCATACGGCACAACACTGGCAAAGCTAACTGATGCCGATCCCAGTCTCTGGTGTTGTGTCTCATGGTATTCAAGTCGTGCTTCTTTCTTCTAAGCTTAAAGCTGTCTCAGAGAAGGAAAAGAAGGGGAACTACTTGATGTCTAAACATCTATCGCTGATGCGCCAACTTGGGAGGGGCGTCTCATCAAACATGCCTGTCATTCTCACAATTCAGAGTAAAGTGGCTCGTATTTAAAGTCAATAGTGGCCCTATATCAGTGACATAACTTCATATCAGGACCATGACCGTGCGCCGGTGAGCATGTTTTCATATGCCACCGTCAATAGCTCATGAAACCACCAAGAAGCGGGAAAGCCGGAATATATAATCTCGTACGAGGGAAAACTTAATTCCTCGTGTCAACTAAAGTCCCCCCGGAATCAGATAACATCGTCGTATTCGAGGCAAATTACGCCATCGCGTAGTCCATTGTACGTAAGACCCAGTGATGTCAACCAAAGACAGACCCCTGGCCGGGACAAAGCGGTACGCCTGAACTCCGAAGGGGACCGTGATCCTTTACCGTAGCACGGTAATATAGATCATCGCTCCGGAGTCGCACCTGAGAAATCACACGGGTCCTAAATCCATCTATCACGGCTTCCGCTGCGTATTTGCGAGGTGGTTCGCTAGATTTTCCACCAACCGCCCCGTAGGCGAGTTGCGGAATCCACCAATGACGGCACTTCCCCTACTCCAAAACGTCACATCGCGGACCCTTGATCGTTTACTGTTTCACCTTCATGGAAAGAACCACTCTTTGCAACTTAGGGTCCCCCTTTCTTTGTAGAAGTCAAAAAAACGTGAGTGAGGGTTCCTACCTAATGTGGCAGGTCTGGGTAATGCTCCGGGCTCCGTGGGCACGAATATGGATTAATTATTCATCTGGATTTGTATCTTCTCTGAATTCTGTTGTCTATAAGAGTAGAGCTCGTCCGCCTCTGAATGAAAATGTTCTTTTACTTCGGTAACCAACAATAAGCTTATTTCTTCCTTCCCCGGCTGGTCCACACTTGGCAACCCCTTATTTTCAACCCTATTTTTCTCACTCCAACTATCTGTCACTCTAGCCTTCCCATTTGTTCTCCTCTTTCTCTCCCACAATGAAGCTGTCTTCCGTTTTCGCGACCCTTTTGGCGACTGTCGCCGTCGCCTCTCCCATTGAGTCTCGTGATGAGCTGATCAAGCGCCAGTCCAAGGAGGCTTGCAGCGTTGGTTACTGCACTCAGAACGGCGGTACTACTGGTGGTGCCGCCGGTGAGACCGTCACTGTCACCTCTGTTGCCGCTCTTATTGAGGCTGCTAAGCGTGATGGTCCCCTGACTATCGTTGTCTCTGGCAAGCTTTCGGGCAATGACCGCGTCCGCCCTACGTCCGACAAGACCATCATTGGCGCTGCCGGAAGCTGTGAGTTTTTTTTTTTTTATTTTTTTTTTTTAATTAACGTTGCTTCTTTTTTCTGGTTTCTAATTTTAAACAGCCCTCACCGGTGTCGGTATCTACGTTCGCCGCCAGAAGAACGTCATCATCCGCAACATGAAGATTGGCCAGGTTGATGCCAGCAACGGTGATGCTATTGGCATTGATGAGTCCACCAACGTCTGGGTCGACCACTGTGACCTTTCTGGTGACCTCAGCGGCGGAAAGGACGACCTCGATGGTCTTCTCGACATCTCCCACGGTGCTGACTGGGTGACTGTCTCCAACACCTACTTCCACGACCACGTAAGTCGACCAACTACTAGTTACACATGAAGCATATACTGACTTTTAAATCTACAGTGGAAGGGCTCTCTGATTGGTCACTCTGACAACAACGCCTCGCAGGACCGAGGCAAGCTCCACATCACCTACGCCAACAACTACTGGAAGAACGTCAACAGCCGTCAGCCCCTCATCCGATTCGCCACTGTCCACATTGTCAACAACTACTGGGACGGCATCATCCTCTCCGGTGTCAACACCCGCATGGGCGCCCAGGTCCTCGTCCAGAGCTCCGCTTTCGCCAACTCTGCCGAGCGCGCCATCTTCTTCGCCGACTCCAAGGAGACTGGCTTCGCCGTTGTTGAGGATGTCAACCTTGGCGGCTCCGTCAACTCTGCTCCCAAGGGTACCCTGACCTCTGCTTCGCTGCCCTACAAGGTCAGCGCTCTCGGCTCTGCCAAGGTTGCCTCCACCATCCCTGGCACCGCTGGCCAGAAGCTGTAAGCATGTCTTATAAGCATGTCTTTGAAGGTGCCTTGGGGATCGACGGGGTGGATGTTGGGTGCGGTTTGTTATTCTCGAGCTCTCAGATGTAGCAGGAGCAGCACATAGTTTTTACAATATCAGTACATAGTTGGTTTATCTTGAACATATGGGCGTTCCCAAGTAACTCATGACTCCCAATGCCTTGTGAACTGTATGACTTTGGCCCAGAGCATTCTATCCCCTTCTTAGATACTCTTACAGGCATTATGATTGATCCCTATGGGCACCGGATAGGTACTATGCCTTAAACCCCGCATGTTGTGTTCTTCCCCAGCTCGGGTTTTTTAGCCACGTGTCGACGACTACATAGTCTCACTCTTCTCACCCACTATTCGAGCGCTTCTCTTTACCTCGGTCCCCTCAGTCCAAGCGTGAATCATTAACAGGGATTAGCCGGCTTAAACACTTTAAGTTCTGCCCAATATCCTGCTACCCCAAACAATACGAACCCGATTTTGCGCACCAATGGCATTCAATTGCCGATCAGCGAAACTGGAGATCATGCAGCCTATAGAGGCATTATCTGGGGTCCTACCATCGCGTGATCAAGGCAATGAGTGGGCAGGTCGGTGGCAGGGATCGGCGCTGCTACCCCGGAAGAGGTTGTTTCGTGACGATCCGGTACGACCCTCGGAGGAAACCCCAAACTAGAGGGGCGCATGTTGGAATAGCTTCCATGCCAAGCTTCGAAGAGAGGAAGGTGTAACCTTAATGGTTGTAGTAGTTGCAGCGGTGTTCGGGGTAATGCAACAGCGGCCTTTATAGTAAGTATCTGGGGTAGAAAGTTACTATAGCCAAACTCTTATATAACGCTACTCCCTCTTCCGCCACAGGTATCGTGAGGTCTACTCGGTGCCTTCTTTACTCCATTCTTCTTCCTGGGCCAACAGACATCTCTGGCACATGCACTTCGCCATGCAGTTCCTTCAGCTTTTGCCGCTGGCATTCATCACTTCGGTCTTGGCCGACGAAGCCAGCCTCGCCCAAATTGAAAGTGCTCTGTCTGCCCTTTCTGTGACAAATATTGAAGATGTCCGCGGCAACATCCATCTCCCAGCAGATTCAGATGGTTTCGCTGTGACTTGGAACAGCAGCAACCCATCAGTCATCAGCAATGATGGAGTGGTCAGTCGTCAAGGAAGCGACACTACAGTATCTCTTGTTGCGACAATCGAGTCAGGTGATGAGGTTCTTGAGCGAGAGTTCAAGGCTTCTGTCCGACAGAAGACTAGCATCGGGGCCTTCGAAGCTTACGCCTTTTCATACTTCACTGGAAGCTCCATTTCAGGCGAGAACATCTTCTTCGCCTCAAGCAATGGAAACAACGCCCTCGACTGGAAGGAACTTAACGGCGGTCAACCAGTCATCAAGTCGAAATTCGGCACTAAAGGTCTACGAGATCCTTTCATCATTCGCTCTCCCGAGGGCGATACTTTTTACTTGATCGCCACCGATCTTTCCATCGGCAGTGGTACATCCTGGGGAGCGGCAGTCCGACAAGGTAGTCTCTACCTTGAGGTATGGGAGTCTCATGACTTGATCAACTGGTCTGAGCAACGACACATCAAGGTCTCGCCTGATAACGCTGGCAACACCTGGGCACCCGAGGCATTTTGGGATTCTGAGCAACAAGCCTATGTAGTTTTCTGGGCATCATCACTGTATGCCGCGGATGATCCCAAGCATGAGGGAAGCTCGTATCACCGCATGATGTACTCTCTCACTCGCGACTTCGTCACCTTTTCGAAGGCAGAGATCTGGCAGGATACTGGCGATGCTCGTATCGACACCACCGTCATCAAGTCTGGAAACACCCTCTACCGTTTCACCAAGGATGAGGGCGCTGTTACTGGATGCACAGATATCATCCAAGAAAAGTCCAACTCTCTTCTTGCGCCTACCGACGAATGGACGACTCAGGCCACTTGCATCGGAGCCAAGGCTGGCCTCAAAGCCATCGAAGGACCCACGGCATTCCGATCAAACCCTGGCGATGCCCATGGAGAGAAGTTCTACCTCTTTGTTGACGAGTACGGTGGCCGAGGTTATATCCCTCTTGAGACTAATGACATCGACAACCCGAGCTGGAAGGTTTCGAGCAGTTATAAGCTTCCCACAAGCCCTCGACATGGCACGGTTATTCCTATCACTGCGAAGGAGCTTGAAGCGCTCGACAGTGCCTTGGGTGCTTAGTTGGATGGAGTTCATGATGTCAGCTTGTATTAAGCTCCACTTTTGAGATACTACTCATGCTGGAGACATAGCATGAGAACTATGATAGGCCGACGGGACAACAGAATAGTCTAGTACGCTGTGTCAGCAGAATGTATCCTATAAACTTTTCGTTTGAAGTACTATTACCACCTCCCTCTTCTCTCCAGCTTCATCATTGTTAGTCAATGGCAGTGTATGCAAAATTTCGCAGAGGGAGTATTATGATGTGATCGTTTGCATGTAGGCCGCGAGGAAACAGCCCACGAGGTGCGTGTAGCCGGAGTGTACGGATGCGCTTCTTGCATTGCCTGTTGACTTTTTAGACACAAGACGCATGTGATCCCTCATTGCCGGCAGACAGGCTATTCCAAAGGTCAATTGACTAGGACCAACGGGCTTAAAACCTCAATATGGTTGATCCCGTCATAACAGCCCCAGTCGCAGTGCCACGATGTTACCAACCCCGCATATCCCTCATGAATTCGACTTACCCCGGGTCTGGCTAAATGAATCTTTGCGGCTATACTCTATGGCATGATCGGCATATTCGGAAGTTTATTCTATCCACCAATCCACCAATACCGGTTCTAAGATGTTAGTCTCCGTCGGCACCTTCGGGTACCTTTCCGAAGTAGTTTGATATTAGGTGTTTGCCATTTGACTGTGTTCTGGGTACTATATAACTCGTCACTCCATATGAGCCCCAAGTTCTAGTTCTCAAGCACGCTATTCCCTGTCACGGCTATGCGGCCACAATGAAGCTTCTCAATACACTTCTTACAGCGCTGGGCGCAAGCCTATGCTGCGCTCGCTCTCTCAATATTCGTGGTGGACGACCATTCGACCTCATTAAGGAAAGAGATGCACTCCAAGATATCGTGACATTTGATGAACACTCACTATTCATCAATGGCGAACGGGTCACAATCTTCTCTGCGGAGATCCACCCGTTCCGACTCCCCGTGCCAAGCTTGTACCTGGACCTGTTCCAGAAAGTCAAGGCGGCGGGATTCAACATGGTTTCGTTCTATGTTGACTGGGCTTTGCTTGAGGGAAAGCCGGGCGAGTTTAGGTCTGAGGGCGTTTTGGCCCTTGAGCCATTCATCGAGGCTGCACAGGAGGCGGGCATTTTCCTCTTGGCTCGGCCTGGGCCATACATCAACGCGGAGGCGTCTGGTGGTGGTTTTCCAGGTTGGCTGCAGAGGGTCAAGGGAACACTCAGAACGAATGCCTCGGATTATCTGAGTGCGACTGACAAGTAAGCGAAACATTCAACCAGCAAGGTTCTGGCTAACGTTGCTCAGTTATATGGAACACGTTTGCTCTATTATTGCTAAAGCCCAAATTACCAACGGTGGACCGGTCATCTTGTTCCAGCCCGAGAACGAGTATAGTGCTGGTGATGGCGTCCCATTTCCCAGTCACGAGTACCTTAAGTATGTCAACGACCAAGCTAGGAATGCTGGTATTGTGGTACCTCTTATCAACAACGACGCATGGCAAGGCGGCACTGGCGCACCTGGATCGGGTATTGGAGCGGTAGACATTTACGTGAGTTTCTTGACTGACCGCTATATTCACCGCGCTGATAGTCATAGGGACATGATGGTTATCCCGCAGGATTTGACTGTGTAAGTCACTCAGGTCACAACTTTCTTCGCGTTGCTAACTTGCCAGGCCAACCCCTATACTTGGCCAAAGGATGGTCTCCCAACAACATGGCACGCAGAGCACATGCAAAAGAGCCCTGACACCCCATATTCTATCATCGAGGTACGATTCATGAAGCATTATAAGGACATTTCTCACAGCGGATAGTTTCAAGGAGGCGCGTTCGACCCTCCTGGAGGTGGAGGTTTTGAAAACTGCTACATCCTCACTAACCACGAATTTGCTCGTGTATTCTACAAGAACAACCTTGCGGCTGGTGTGACAATCTTCAACATATATATGGCAAGTCTTCTCCCCACATTTTAAACCGATAGCTAACAGTGCAGACCTTTGGTGGTACCAACTGGGGAAACCTTGGCCATTGTGATGGCTACACATCATACGACTACGGCGCGGTAAGTGTACAAGCATCAATTTAGTCTGGAAAATTTCTAACCTTTTCAAGGCAATCAAGGAGGATCGATCCATCGACCGGGAAAAGTACTCCGAGATCAAGCTTCAGGGCCAATTCTTGCGAGTCTCCCCAAGCTACGCTACCGCAACGCCAAGCAACCTCTCCACGTCTAAATACACTGACAATGAGGCTATTGCCGTCACCCCGCTTACCACAGAGAAAGAAGGGTCGTTCTTTGTCGTGAGGCATGCGGACTTTACGAGCACCGAGTCATCCTCCTACAAGCTCAAGCTGCCGACTTCGGCCGGCACACTAACGGTTCCCCAGTTGGGCGGTTCACTTTCTCTGAACGGTAGAGACTCCAAGATTCATGTGACCGACTACGCTGTTGGAGAGGACACAATACTCTACTCGACGGCAGAGGTTCTTACGTGGAAGAAATTTGGTGACAAGACGGTCCTCGTACTCTATGGTGGCCCTGATGAGCTTCATGAGGTTGCCATCAAAGGAAAATCCTCCTTCAAGGTCGTCGAGGGTAGTGGTGTGAAGAGCGAGAACAAGAAGAATGTTGGTGTCCTTCAATGGAAGACATCTTCATCTCGGCGAGTGGTCCAGAGAGGTTCACTTTTCATCTACCTTCTAGGTACGTTTCTTTCTCTGAGAATGTTGAACGATACAACTAACACTCGATAGATCGAAACTCGGCATATAAGTACTGGGTACCTGATTTGCCTGGCAAAGGCGATCGGGCTGCATTCGGAACCTCGGTCATGAACCCAGACTCAGTCATCATCAATGGCCCACAGCTGGTTCGGTCAATCTCCGTTCAGGGCTCCAAACTGTCTGTTCAAGCGGATTTCAACATCTCCTCCACACCACTGGAGATTATCGGAGCTCCCAAGGGTGTTTCCAAGCTGATCTTGAATGGCAAGGAACTACGGTACCAGAAGTCGAAGCTCGGAAACTGGATCGCCCAACGCGATGTCAAACTCCCCGCCATCAAGGAACTGGATCTATCTTCGCTGGAGTGGAACTATGTCGACTCTCTTCCTGAGATCAAGAAAGATTACAACGATGGAAAATGGCCAGTTGCCGATCAGACTACTTCCAACAACACACGGGTTCCCCTTCAAAATTCGGTATCTCTATATGGTTCCGACTACGGATTCCACGCTGGTGCTCTCATCTACAGAGGCCACTTCACCGCCGACGGCTCTGAAACACAGCTCAAACTATGGACACAAGGCGGACGTGCTTTTGCCACTGCAGTATGGCTCGACGACAAGTTCCTCGGCTCATTCACCGGAAATGGCGCCACTGGAAACTTCAACTCTACATATGAGCTACCGAAACTCCAAAAGGGAAAACGCTATGTCGTGACAGTGGTTGTTGATAACACGGGGCTCAACGGAAATTGGACACCTGGCTACGATGAACAGAAGAGTCCCCGAGGTATCCTAGACTGGGCTCTGGTGACCAAGAGTGGTCGTGAAACTTCATTCACCAAGTGGAAGCTTACAGGCAACTTGGGTGGCGAAGACTATGTGGACAAATTCCGTGGTCCTCTTAATGAGGGAGGTTTTTACTTTGAGCGCCAAGGCTATCACCTTCCCTCGCCGCCGCTCAAACGCTTCAAGAAAGGTTCGCCGTTCAAGGGCATTGACAAAGCTGGAGTGGCTTTTTACACAGCAAAACTTGGCCTGGATTACCCCTCCAGCCAATTCGACATCCCATTGTCATTCACCTTCAAGAACACGACTGACACTGGGGCGTATCGCGCTCTCCTCTTTGTCAACGGCTTCCAGTTTGGTCGCTACGTGAGCAGCATTGGTCCACAGACGGCTTTCCCCGTCCCAGAAGGAGTTCTCAACTATCAAGGAGACAACTGGATTGGTGTATCTATTTGGGCGCTCGAGGATAAGGGTGCTAAATTGCCTGAACTGCGGCTTACTGCTAGTGCTCCCGTGCAGACTGGTCGACAGCCTGTTAAGGTAGTTCAAGGGCCAAAGTATAGTCAACGGTCTGGGGCATACTGATCTTGTATATCATGGATAACGCTTGATTTTCTTGTACTTGCCCCGGCACGCAAGGAGGTCATATTTGCCAGTTCTGCCTCAGTAGCATAGGTAGTTCAATCGAAAGAGGTGAGCAGACCTCCAAACTAAATCATGCGTACTTAGGTGCAAGTAACGATATGTTCTACCATTATAAATATTGGGCAATGTGTAACTACACATGCGTTCGCCCGACCGGTCGAATTCGCCTAGTCCCCGTACCTACGTATCTCTGCTAGGATCTTCTAGTTCACTTATCCCGGACTTAAATGATGACGAAGAGCACATTTGGATCTGTAGTAGTATTGGCCAAACACCTGCTACTTGAGGTAATATATCCGTTGACGTCTGGAGGGAGCAAACTGGCACTTCTTCTTCCCCCCGCCGCCTTATTATGCAAGCATGCCCAACTCCTAGTAACACCTTGCTGGAGGCATAAAATCAGCCACCCTCATGCAACTTTCCAAGCCTCGCATGATTCTAATATGTACCTGTACGCAAGTGATTCTGGCTATGCCCATCCTCCCAGCCACCTCGGTCTAGGCAACCGACCATAGACAAATCAAACCCGCACACCACATTCTTACTCATCGGGTACTGTACTTGCCACGGCAGATTACCTGCTGATCCAGCCAATGCTATTGTGGATCATCGGGATTGGGCGAATTGGCAGGCGCACATTTCAGCTGAGAGTGGCATGAGTCACGTTGCTGTGCTCGGGTTTAGCTCCTTAGTATCGTCATATATACGCGTCCCCGGTAACCGAAAGGACCTCTCGCCTCGTAACGCAGTTCCAACACAAGACGTCTCTACCTTTGCACGAAACCACAAGGACAGTTACCAACTTATTTTTTCTGCCCATCACTACCCCTGGCCATGGGTGACGAAAGCCCACACGCGATAGACACTCCATTGAGCTCGTCAAGGGTCTCCTCCGTCTCCTCCCACGGCGAAAAATGCCCGGGTAGCCTCTGTTCTTATGTTCATTCACCATTGCTTAAGACAAGAATGACGGATGAGGTGCAGTTCTTGTTCCATGACCCTTGCGACACCTGTTCTTCATTCAGTGAGCAAGAGCCCCTCTGCGACTTCTGCAGCCACCTCCGACTTCGCCATTTGATGATATGCCTTGCCGACGAGTTTGAGAGTGTCTTGATTTGTCTGGGGAATTATTACAAAGACAAAGGCATTGAGGTCTCGAGGGTTATGACAACTAGCCGTTGTGCATTTTGTGAGTTAGTTGCCAAGGCGATAGAGTCATACCTTGAAATTTCCGGCAAGAATGGCGAGGTCAGACAGGCTCAGGCCGGATTCATCTACTTCACTCAGAAGCACAACCAAAGCAATCTCATATTGGCCTTTGGCCTACCTAGTGAAGGATCGCTCAGAGTTGAGGTGCCCTTTGCTCGAACATCGACTCCCTCGATATCATCTCCCTCGAAGCCCATCATTCAAAATTTGGTAAATTGGGACCAGATACAAGGATGGCTCAGCCACTGCAATCAGGAACACATTTGCAAAAGATCTAAGCAATCAACCGTGCCAGAAGGATTCCGACTCATTGATGTGGAGAATCGATGCGTTGCATCTAAATTCGGGCAAGACGCCAAACTTGGAGCCGACATCAAGTTTGCTGCCCTCAGTTACGTTTGGGGGGAAAGCAACGTCTCACGAGATAATGCACTACTCAACTCCAACAAGTCCGAGTTTGGAATAGCTGGTGGCCTGAAGGAAGGACAGGTGCCGCACGCTATTGAGGATGCAATCACGATATGCAAGCGGTTGAAGCAGCGCTACCTATGGGTAGACCGATTCTGCATCATTCAGAACAACGAAGACGAAGGAGAGAAACAGCGGCAGATCGATGCAATGGGTGACATCTATTCTTCAGCCGAGTTCACCATCATTCATGCAAGCGGGGAGAGCATCCATTGTCCAATCCCGGGTGTTTCTAAGGAACGCAAGGACCCTCAATCTAGGTCAGTAATAGCAGGTCTGGAGTTTACGATCAAACACCCCGACTTGAAAACTTTCTTGAAGGCCTCCAAATGGAATACCCGGGGCTGGACATACCAAGAAGCCATCCTCTCCCCGAGGAAGCTGGTCTTTACGTCTTTCGAAGTTTGGTTCGAATGCAACGATCGAGACGACCCATACCGACGAGAGGACCAATATTCGACCCGGAAGGAGACCCGGACTGACATCTATGAAAGAAGAATGACGCAATTCCGAATGAATCCCTTCTCCCTACGGGGGATACTTCATTTCGCCACCTTTGTCCGCCACCTAGAATCATACACTGCTCGATCTCTCACAAACCAATCGGATATCTTGAACGCCTTTACGGGTATCCTGACGTTAGTCTATCAAGGCAAAAGGACCTTCCATGGACTGCCAGAGGACGATTTTGACCAAGCTCTGCTTTGGTACTGCAGGAATAATGATAGCCCAACACGATGGGCTGAAGATTGCCCTTCATGGTCATGGACCTCTGTTCTTGAGAAAGTCACGGCTCCAGTGACCAAATCCACCAGCGGATTCATAGGAACACTCGTCTGGTGGGTTTATCGTGGTCCGGACGCGGGCCTCACGGATCTGAGGCCATGCAACAGTCTTAAGCCGCGACGGGGCCAGGATGATAGTCCACAAATCCACCTCCTCTTTGCATGGTGGAAAGGTTGCATTGAGGCTCCCGTTCCGGAGAATCTGGAGCAACAACTTAAAAATTATTCCAAACACTTTTATGACTCAGACTCAGGCATTGCAAGAGAGTGGCCAACTCTCGAGAAAGTCTGGGACGATATCAAAAGTGCCCGAAATGCCGGACCAGAACCGTTCACGGATCTCAGCATTGGTCTCAGAAAAGAAGACCAACCGCTGATTGACAAGCTACCGAGAGGTGCCCTGTTGACTCGCGCACAGACGGCTCTATTCGCGGTTTCAAGGTGCCAGATCGACTCTTCTCTATTCATTGTGGATTCCAATGGCGAGCGTGTAGGAATGATTAAGGGTCGGGATCTGAAGGTGACTGAACCCACGCTCGCCGAATCAAAAGCATCGCAGGGCCCATGTGAGTTTATGGCCATCTCTTTGTCAAAGAACGTCGCCAAGCCTGACCGCCGAAGGGCCTTTCCCGTCCTCAATGATGACAACAAATTATATTACATGCATCATAGGTTGTTCTCTGGCAGCAATGGGGACGACGATAGACGGCCGGCGGTGAACGTCCTGCTCATCGGTCGCACGGAGGAGTCATGGCTTGCACACCGAATTAGCGTTGGTTGGATCTACCTTGTAGATTGGTGCCAGGCGAAGCGTGAGTTTAAAACGATCGCTTTAGAGTAGTGGAAATAAAAGCGGCTTTTTCTATTATTTATCCCAGTTATTCAACCTCATAGCATACCCAAAGGCAGATCAAGCAACCCAGCAACAATAATTTCTTTGGTTTATATCTTCCAATATTGAAAAAGTTAACCTTATTAACATGAAACCTTAAAACGGCATATGCCATTGTTGGCAAAGTCATCTTAGCACCCTCACGCAGAACTTGGAAACTTCGGCCCCGTGAGGAGGCCACTTTCTATCCTCCCCTTCAAGACTGTTCCAACCCTGCTCTACAGCCTACTCAGGTAGTTCAAGGACCAAAATATAGTCAAAGATCCGGGGCCCTCTAATCTTTTATATCACGGACAATGGATAATGGATGGTGGTCTTGTTTACGCTCCGACGAATGAAGAGTTTCTGTTTGTCACTCCCATCTCAATATCAGAACCATACCAAGGAACCCCTCGGTCAAACACGCTGAATCATGTAAACTCAAAAACAAGACCAACCGGGATGACCGGTGATAATTACCATGTATAAACCTCAACAAGGAAATGCCAATACCGCCATCGGCTGAAAGTTGCCGGATGAGATCCACTTTGCGTCAGCTCGTCAGCTTGGCGGTTGCCCCTGGCTTGGTATGTCACTGAGTCAAAAACAAGTTTGACGGCGGATTTAAAACGTTGAAAGGGCGTGAAAAGACCCGAGAGTGACTCCTAGCTCCGATGTCAAATCTAAATAAAGCAATGACATGAATTGAGGCTGTCTTTGTGTGGTTGGCTCGGCTCGTCTCGTCTCGGTTGTGACGGCTACGGGTGTGGGGTTGGTCCACGACACTGTCTCCCAGTCAGCGCGAGGTGATCAGCAGACATTCATATGCAAACAATTTCTCGCATTCGTCTTCTCCTTTCTCGTCTCTGATTTTGTCCCTTGACCATTTCTCTCCGCTGGTGAAGCCTTTTGGTGCGTGTCTCCACGCCTCGCTAGACTACATGCCCCAGTCCAGGTGACAGGTAGGTTCACCCTCAACTTCTTTGCCAAGAGATACATACTAACTGAGAGCTATCCAGGCCGTTTACCCTGCAAGGCCATCATGAAAATGATGAAGGAATCCGTCGATGTTGCCGATCCAAGCAACGCGCCATCGCAAGATGAATCAGATCCCGAGTTCAGTCTGGCGGGACCCAAAAGCCTCGTCGCCGTCAAGAAAGGGACTCGCTGGACACAACATGAGAGCCCTCGACTCAAGAACAACTTGCTCGGGGCAGTAGGATTTCTCGAACTCGCCAACGCTGGCGACTTTGCTGCCAACGTCTGGAACGATACCCCAGTACCAGTTTACGCCGTGGTGCTCATGGCGATCGGAGGGTTCACGGCCCTTGTGTTTTCGGTCTTTGCATTCATAGACTCGAGGCGAGCCTGGGCCAACATGTCGTTTCTTCGCAGCCAGCGCAAGCTACTCGAGGGCGAAAAGGCTCGTCGAATTACGGATTCTCGGCCAACGCAGGAGATTGACGTGCTCCTCGAAATCACCATCCGCGAGCTTCGAATCGAAATCATCAACCGATGGGCGATGGACGTCTTATTGGGTGGAGGTGCAGTCCTCATCGGTACGGGCACTTTCATGGCCATCGGCGGTGCCAATCGTCGTGTGTGGCTGGCCAGCAATATCCTCTCTGGATATCTCGGAAACGCGCCCATCGCTGCCTTCGGTCTGATCAGCGCAACATGGGCCGTCATCGTATGGAAGAAGATGAGGCACCATTCTCTCGCCGCCGGGAAAGTGTTAAAAGGCGCACCCGCGCTGTCTCTCATCAAGCGACGATGTTTCAACGTCCAACTATTCTACGTGGTCAACGGAATTGCTACTATCTTCGGCGGAGTTGGATCCATGTTGACGGCGGAGCGATGGTGGGGCTATGTCATTCTCATCCCCGTCATCATGTCTTCGCTATTCTGCAACGTCTGGTGGCGCAAGAGAGTTGGCTATGATCGTCCATGGATTGCCGACCCTGCGCCCATGAACACCAACGGCCTCGTTCACGCACTGGAATCTACGGCGCAAATCCGAAGGGCTTTCCAGAACGGCTCCGGCACGATTCTTCCACGGATTGTCGGAGGGTTGCCTAGCCCCTCGTTCCCCGAGGTCTTGGATTTCATGGTGAAGCACGATCTTTTCGAGAAGTTCTGTCTTTACCTCATCAATAGTGTGCCTGGAGCACACGTGCTAGACCTTCGAGATTGTACCATAGTAGAACTCGACGTCTCTCAGATTGCAGCGATACCAGAGATCCATCATCCGCAGTTGGTGGGGCTTGCCGAGGAGTTTCTTCAGGCTGAGGGACTGAGGCATTTTCAACAAAGGGAAAGGTTCATGATCGAGATCTTAGGGACACACTTGATCTTGACCGAGAGAGACCAAGAGACAAAGGTTGAGAAATAGATAGAAAGAAATAACGAAGACCAAAGTGCCGTTGCCATCAACAAAGATGCTCATGTGATACAGTGACCCTAATGCTTCCTACCCCTACCCTATCCCGCTGCGAATGCCGAACTGGTTCCAACCAATCGGAACGTGGATGACGTCACGTAGTGGATCTCGAAACCAGAGCCGAGTTGAGAGACACGGAGCGATGATAGCTCTGGACAAATTGAGGTATGACTTTATGCGGCTGAAACAGACTACGGCGCTTCAGCAACCGGCCTAACGACCGTTGATTCCATTTACATTTCTTCCGAGAAGCAAAACCACGGAGTAACTTGTTGCGAGCACCGATATTGACTAACCAATCATAGCTCACCTATTGGTGACATGTCCAAATGCCGATGGCTCGAGCCGCTTCCGTTCCGTTAGTGTGGGGTTCCTCGGAGGTGGCGTTCGGGGTCCCCATGTCCGCTCCTCCGTGGATGCACGTAAATCTGGGGTACTTGCCCACAAGATGCAGGCATATATATACGATATGGGACCTTCAATATTCTTACTCTTTACTCCCAGTTACGAACAGAGTCAGAGTCATCAAAAAGCAGACAACAATGGCTTTGGTTCACCTCCTCATTTCGCCTTGGGCGCCTGTTGGCCTCTTACTCTTGGTCGTTGCCTACTACATTGTTCCTTATTTTGGGGCCAATCGGGGTCTTCGAGGAATTCCTTCTCCGTTCCCCGCGCAGTTCAGCAACCTCTGGTTAATGTCAACATGCCGACGTGGTAAACGATTCGAGGTCGTCGACAAGGTTCACCAGAAATTGGGTCCTGTTGTTCGCATTGCCCCCAACCATGTCAGCATTGCCGATGCAGATGCTATCAATGTCATCTATGGCCACGGAAACGGTTTTCTCAAGTCGTGAGTACACAAAAGCGACTTTTCCCTGGCCCATCAACTGACTTTTCAGGGACTTCTATGACCCTTTCGTTTCTATTCGTCGTGGACTTTTCAACACGCGAAGCCGTGCTGAGCACTCTCGAAAGAGAAAGATCGTGTCTCACACTTTTGCCCCCAAGTCTGTTCTGGAGTTTGAGCCCTATATCCATCAGAACCTCGACCTCTTCATCAAGCAGTGGGACCGTGTCTCGAGTAACCCTGAGGCTGATGGCGCTGGACGACTGGATTGTCTCTCATGGTGTGAGTAAAACTTTGTGTACGAAATCCCGCACTATTTCGTTACTGACGTATCGCAGTCAACTATCTCGCTTTTGATGTCATTGCCGATCTTGCATTTGGAAAGCCATTCGGTAAGTTTTTCATAATCAGAATCGCATGAGTTCGGCTAATGGAACTTAGGTATGCTCGCCTCTGGAGCTGATATTGCTGAGGTCAAGGCTAGCCCTACAAGCCCCGCCATCTATGCCCCAGCTGTCGAAATCATGAACCGCCGAGGAGAGGTCTCCGCCACCCTAGGATGCATGCCCTGGCTCAAGCCCTACGCCAAATGGCTCCCCGACCCGTTTTTCAGCCAGGGACTGCAAGCCGTTGAGAACCTTGCTGGTATTGCTATTGCCCGTGTTAGTGAGAGACTCGAACGAGGAGCCAACACGACACGAAAGGATCTGCTGGCACGACTCATGCAAGGCCGAGATGAGAAGGGAGAACCACTTGGACGAGACGAACTCACAGCTGAAGCTCTTACCCAACTTATTGCCGGAAGCGATACAACGTCTAACTCCTCTTGCGCCCTGCTCTATCACGTTGTCAAGACCCCCGGAGTTTTGCAGAAGCTTCAACAGGAGATCGACGAGGCCACATCCAGTGAAGGACCTATCCCGAGCTACGAATCTGTCAAGCACTTGCCTTATCTCGGCATGTGTATCAACGAGACCCTGCGACATCACTCACCCTCTGGAATCGGCCTGCCTCGAGAGATCCCCGCCAACTCCAAGGGTGTTACCCTCCACGGTCGCTACTTCGGCCCAGGAACTGTCCTCAGCGTTCCCACCTACACAATTCACCACTCAACAGAGATCTGGGGACCCGACGCCGAGGCGTTCAAGCCTGAGCGATGGGAGAGCATCACTGACAAGCAGAAGATTGCTTTCATTCCCTTCAGCCACGGTCCGCGCTCTTGTGTCGGAAGGAACCTGGCTGAGATGCAGATGAGGATGATTGCTGCCACATGGATTAAGCGATACAACATCTTCCTGCGACAAGAAAAGATGGAGACCCGCGAAGGATTCCTGCGCAAGCCGCTCGGTGTCGAGATTGGAGTGTCTCGACGATAGAGAGTCCTTTGAGGTTTCAAGACATCTACGAAAATGCCCGTTTCAACGTGAGGGAAATGGCGCTTTGGTGTGCTGATTGAAGGAGGAAGAAACTCAATCATAGGTGGAGGTTGGATCATGCATATGACGACATCGCAGAGGCTGTTCACGAGCGATCATGCAAGAATGTATCTACATAGTTTTAAGATTTTATGGAAGATTTAAAGATTTGACAACGATGTACCAAAGATTCAAGAAAGCTTTGAAGCTCGGTTAGCAGTGGGCCGAATTGCAAGTCCAAATTCCCCAGATATTGCAGATACCTACCTCAATATGGGATCAAGTTACACATGAGTACCTGAAAAAGTGATCTGACAAAGGTTTTAAATAAAGGTGAAACATGATGCTGTTTATATATGAATGTGTTCGTAGAAAAATGCACAAATGCATGGATCTAAAGTCATTTATGTATCGTCACGAGATTCCTCACTAAGTATAGTTCATCTAGATAATAACAACGGTAGTTAAAATTGCTACAATACCCCTGGGCGCTGGTCTGGGTGCGCTACGCGAGGCCAAGGGTTTATGGTATTCTCACTACGACTCTTCCCGTTATATCTTGCCTCTTCAGCCCCTCCAAAACCATCCCAACCTGATCAAACTCAACCACAGTAACCTTTGGGCAGATTTTCTTGGTAGAAGCGTGTCGAAGGAGCTCCACCATTTGATCCTCCGTCCCTACCGCTACCCCCGTGACAGTGAGCGCTGGAAGAATTATTAGCGAACCAGATGCATTAAGACTTCATGATCAAGATTTAAATCCACATACCACGGGCCGACATCAAAGAAGCCGGAATGGGCACGTGAAAGTCGTTCCGTGGGAGGCCAACGGTAACGATAAGTCCCATGTTCCGCACCAAGTTGAGAGCCATAGTAAAGGCCTGCTCCGAACCTGAAACTACCACGATAGCTGCTGCCCCCTCCCCAGTGAGCTCTTTTACTCTCTCCTCGACATTCTCCTCGGCAAAGTCGATAAACTCATGAGCACCGCTTTCGAGACTCAATTCCCGCTTGGCTTTGCTTGTATCCACTGCGATGACTCGGAATCTTCTCAATCTGCTCGCGATCTGAACACCTATGTGTCCAAGTCCACCTCCTGAGCCAGAAATGACAACCCAATCATTCTCGGCCAGGGATGCATCGAGCTTCGCTACAGCCCCCGCCATGGTGAGACCTGCACATAGCAGCGGTGCCGCTATTTCGCCAGGAACGTCGTCGGGAATTTCCGTCACGTACCTGGCATCGGCTATCATGTATTGCTGCAATGTTCCTGGAACATGACGGCCGGTGTCGACCTGCTTTGGGCAGTTGTTTGGGAACCCTTTCTTGCAGGCATTGCAAAGCCCACAGGCACTGTAGAGCCATTTTATTCCCACCCTCTTGTTCATCATGGCTCTATCAACCTCGTCACCTACTCTGACGACGGTTCCCACGCCCTCATGTCCTATGATAGGATTGTATGATCCCCACCCGGATAAGGCTCGAATCTCGGACCCGCTGCCACATTTGTCAACACATTTTTCTAGCAGAGAGCTGCATGGACGGGTAATTATTACCAGACACCTGTAAAGGAGAGTTTGACAAGAACCTCGTGGCGACCAGGAACTCCGACCGGGATATCTGACCGAATGCAAATTTGCGCATTCTCTCCAGGGTTCTCGATCAGCGTCGCCTTCTGGACTTTAGGAATGGGCGAGTCCATTTTGGCGGAATATTGGACTAGGCAAAGTAGAAGAGATTGAGATGTAGCCCAAGCGAAAGTTCAAGAGAGTTCAATGTCACTTTGGAGCTGCTGACGGTTATTGAATATCCGCCCTCTTGAATAGGCTTAGGTTCCGAGGGCCGTGCCGATCGACTTGCCGAGTCATCTACCGACCAAGATGCACGGCACGTACCGAAATAGCATAATGATGGACCTGTTCAGGTAAGAAACCACTGAAGGCCACGAGTGAGAATGTTTTAAATATCTGCAATCTCCCCTTCCAAAGTCAAGTCTTATTATTTACTGTAGATACTAGAGAGCCCTGAAATGACATCTCCCCAATTTATGCATGCTTACCATGATTCCTCGACGCAGAAGGCTCACCGCTCTCGGGACAACCTTAGTGACTATTTTCAATTCAGGCAGATAAAAGGGAATTTTTTTTTTTGCCTTGTCTTCGTACCCTCCGGCGTTCACTTGAGGTCATGAAACATAGTCTTTTACGTTGTAACTTGGGATAACTGCCATTCCCCGTCTCCATTTCTACCCCTGGGGTCCCGCGGAGTCTAGGCATGGCCGCTGACTTGCTTGGGCTGATACAGCTCCTCAAGATAAGTCACCTCTTCAGGGCTCAGCTCCTTCCCTCTCGCCCCAATAGCTTGCTCGATCCTCTCAACGCTGCTGAACCCAATGATGGGGCTCGTCACTCTCTTGCTGATCCAGGCCAGAGCCACATGAGCCATTGCCCAGTCATGCTTTTCGGCCAACTCGACGACACGTCCCACAATCTTTTGGTCCACTTCGGAGAGCTCTCCTGAGCTTTGCTTCTCCCCCTTGCTTCTCTCCGTGGTGCCGAATTGCGCGGGTGGTCGGGCGAGGTGGCCTCTGCAGAGAGGCGCCCAGGGAATGATACCCACACCGGTGTCGTTGCAGAAACGGTTCATCTCACGCTCTTCTTCGCGATAGAGCAGGTTATAGTGGTTTTGCATACTGACGAACTGGGTCCAGCCGTTCTTCTCGGCCACGAATTGCATCCGTGCGAACTGGGTAGCCCACATGCTACTCGCGCCGATATAACGAACCTTTCCGGACTGGACGAGATCATGCAAGGCTTTCATCGTCTCCTCAATTGGGGTTCGTTCATCAAACCGGTGGATCTGGAGAAGGTCGATGTATTCGGTGTCGAGCCGTTTCAAGGATGCCTCGACCTGGTTGAAGATGGCAGCCCTGGACAAGCCAAATTGGTTCTGGTAGTCCTTGGATACATCAAACTCGGATTTGTACACAAAGTTGCGCGCCTCTGCCGTCATGTCAGTATCACGACGAAAACAAAGATTCGGCAGGCTAGAAATTACCTGGCTCCTCTCCGACAGCCCAACGACACTTGGTCAAGATAATGACCTTGGATCGCGGGATGTGGAACTTCTTCAAGGCCTTTCCGACAATTTCCTCCGATGCGCCATTGCTGTAGACATTGGCCGTGTCCCACGTGTTGAGTCCACGATCATACGCAGCCTTGAGAAGAGCCAGTGCCTGCGATGGAGTTAGTCAGTGAGAGTGGCCGAAGGCTTTCAATGAGTTTACCTCGTCCTCCCCAATCACCCAAGGAAGGGTTCTCTTATCACCAAAACTCATGCATCCAAAGATTGGAACCGAGATTCGGAGGCCGGATTTACCGAGCTGGCGGTACTCGCACTTGGACGCCTCAAGAGACTCCTTGAGTCGAGGCGGAAGGTTCTGGGAGGACATTGTGAGGATGGAACTCAATTGGCGCTTGTAGAAAGAGATACGTGAGAGAAAGAAATCACTCTTGGAGGAGAAATGAGCGCAGAATGCATGATATCATGTCGATGCCCTCATTCTCGGTTGCATCAACCGCGGGGAACATGACGCGACTGGTGGAATCGGATTCCGCCAAACAGAAGGGTATCCTTGATCAAACGCCACAGCACAACATGTCTAGTGATGCATTCAGGAGGCACAGCAACTGAGCCACATGCACTGTATCGACCATGTCCCAGCAAAGTCTAGCCTCCATCGCGCTCGCTCCGCGTCAACCGGCCCAGCCGACCGAGCACACCCACCCAGAATCTCGCTAGAACAACCGCGTTTGCGGGGACGGCGAAAGATTTTGTGGGGGAGGGTCCATCGGCAGTTAATCTCGGAATCCTTTCTGTGGACACCTGATCTGCCCTTGCTTCTCAATCAAGGTCCAGGCATTGGATCAGTTTCCTCCCTGTCTTGAATCCATTCTTGTTCAAACCAGCGCATGCACGAGTCCCGTCTCTACGATTATCGATATCATCTTACCGAAAGACTGGGAACCCTCGCGACAATGCAACCGCAACCTGTCAAAGCGACTAGGAAACGGGTCCCGAGAGCTTGTGATCTGTGCCGGTTCCGAAAAGTCCGGTGCATCCTCGAAGCTCCGGCCCAGCCTTGCGTCAACTGCAAACACAATGGGAAGCAATGCACCTTTAATCGACGACATGGCATGGCGTAAGTTAGCTCCCAACCCCCTGCTGAACTGGACTTGTCGCTTATGAAGCTTCTATAGGTCGCGCAATGCACGAAATGGCCCCCCGACTCCAAAGTCCATCACGAACCCGACCGCCGGAAGTCCAAGCCTCGGAGAACCCTCGGAACATGATCAATTCCTAACAGGATGCACCTCCCCTTCAACGAACAAGCCTTCGGCACAACCCAACTTTGGTCAGCCTGCCAAACAATGTGACCCAATCACCGCCGCAAATAACTCGGATATTCCCTCCATGACCGTTGGTGTTGAAGCCCATCAATACTCCACGGGAGTGGCCCGAAGACCCGGATCGACATGTCACCCTGACTATTCTTTCTTACAAGCTCCCGACACTAAGAGTCTTCTACCTCAAGACCTAGCCTTCCTGACTAGTCAGGGATGCTTCGTCGTACCTCATCGAGCTGCTCTTGATGAGTTCATGCAGCAGTACTTTCTCCATGTTCATCCCATGCTGCCAATCCTGAATGAGAAGGATCACTGGCAAGCCTACAACTCACAAGATCCCCAAAGCCAGGGTGGCATGTCCATCCTGGTATTGCAGGGACTCTTGTTTGTTTCGTCTGGGGTAAGATCTCCGTCATCCCCTCGTGAGACTCATCACCTAACGTGAGTTTAGTTCATGTCATTGGAAACCATCAAGTCATTGGGGTTTCGCACCGTCCACCAAGCAAAGCTGGCATTCTACAGACGAGCTAAGGTATGTGCTACACCGTCCTTTATCTGTTCACGACAGCTGACAAGTTTAGCTTCTTTACGACTTCAACTGCGAAAAGTCGTCCATCTCCATCGCCCAAGCCGCATTGCTTCTGGCGCAAACCCACTTGATACCACACTGCCTAGCCGGCAACAAACCACTGGGCTCAATATGGCTCGGAGTTGCCATCGCCTATGCTCGCGACGCCAAAGCCCACTGCTACTTCTCGCTCAAGACAAAGAGTCTTGCTGAGCTCCCCAAGTTCCAGAAACTACACAACACGCTCAAACGACTGTGGTGGTGTTGCATCATCTGCGACAGACTATTGCCACTTACATCACGTCAAAATATCAAGATCACCAAGTCAAACTTCAGTTTCTCAGGCTGCCCACCTCTCGGAAGCGCAGATCTTGCCGACGAGTCATACGGCTCTGACGTTTACGATCCAACCACCAAGCTCGTCCACGCCGAGATCCTGTCAAAGCTGGTCGACCTCTGTCTCATTCTCACCGATGTTCTTACTGTTACATCTGTGTTCCACAACAACCCATCTTGGATCCTCTCAAGAAGACTCGCAGGCTTGAATGATGCGGGTCTTTGCCAGATGGCGCTTTGCCGATGGTATAGTTCATGGTCCGATGTCAAGTCGACAATTCTGGAAAGAACCAACGAAAATGATTTCACCGGGTCTTCCACCTCATCAATAACCCTATTTATAAACCTGGTTGAGATGTACTATCAGTAAGTTGACACTCTCTCGAGGTATCAAATACGAAGGGCGATGAGCTAACAGAATAAGGTCCGCGAGGCTTTCTCTCTGCCACTATGATATACTGCGCTGCAGGATCATCTCTACACCTGAATCCCATAACAAGTTGATTACTCAAAGAGAAGAACTCCAGGGCGCAGCAGCAAGCGTGACAGACTGTCTCCTAGAACTGGGTCGGCTAGGGCTCACGCGCTGGCTGCCCATGACTGCGTAAGTCAAGTCCCGTCTTCAATGAGAATTATCTAACCGAAATTCAGTATCGGATGCACTGCGTTCCCATTAGCCTTGCACATGATAGACGTTGAGCTCCTTGGGCCAGGGCATGACAATGCTCAATCCCAAACAGCCGTTCAAGTTCTTGATCGAAAGCAGCAACAGGTCAAGGTCCTCCTCGAAACAATGAGCAGCTACAGACCACGCTACTACATTGCCGATTGGGTCATGAGTACCATATGCCACGTTGTCAAACTTGCCAGCCAGCAATTCCCAGGTCTATCAGCAAGCGAGGGCGTCGTCAAATCTTCCCGTGCATGCTGGGCAGACATACTCCTTACGCAGCCCAGCTACTACTTGCGACTTGCCATGACCGTGGATTTGAGCATTAGCCATGGAAAGCTTCCGGATGATTCCGATTTTCCTCCTTCTTTACGACAGCTCTCACATGTTGACAGGCCTTTGAATCCTCATCCAGACGCGGTGTCGAACTTTATGCCAACGACCGATATTGATGATCGGGTGGTTGACATCTCGGCGATGGAAGGAATGGAGACGGCTGAAGACATTGTGAAACCCATTGAGGAAAGCCCTTCCGAGGAAGCAACTATCCCGCAACCACAGATCCCAGTAGACCTCTCGGATGTTCCTGTCAGCGCACCTCAAGACAGTGTGGTCACCACCAACGATTTCACGGCTGCACTCGATCTAGAAATGCCCGAGATTCCTCTCATGAGCCTCGATGACTTGCACATCGTGGTCTCAGGCACCGCAGACGGGTGCAATAACATGAACTCTTGGCCATATAAACTCATCGGCTCGTCCTCGGGTGGCTCTACCGCGTGGGATTGTTTTGCGTGGACGGGGAACAGTATGGGTGGTTCAGAAGTACAAGGAGGGTTCCTTGAAGAGCTTGATACCTACCTTGGTGCGGATGATTATAGAGAAGGAAGTTTATCTGCCGGTTTAGCTATCTAGAGTGAAAAGAACAGCTAGTTGAACGCTGCGATACCCCCATTCAACTGGGCTAAATTCCCACTCCAACAGGACTCTCATGTTCTCGATTGCTTAAGCTTGAAGTGATGTATCCTTAAGTTCCTCGATCCCTCAATATTCTGGCTCAGTTATCCCATCGAGGGCCGGGCTTTAGCCATAACAAACAACACATGTCCAATACATCATATCCCAATGCTAACACAGTAGCCGCTCCTCGATCCCCCTTTCAAAAGTCTCATTACAACCCCGCTCATTTTCACTTTGCACATAAACTTTACTGTGTCATCCCCAAGATCCCCTTCTCCTCGCTTGGCAAAACGTCTTCATATACCTCAACCACGAATTGCACCTTGGTCGTTGACCAAACCTTCTCCAAGGATCGTTTCTGCTCAAATACTTGATCCTGGAAATTCGCCCATTGGATGTAGTTGTGACGCTTTGATATGGCTTGCACAACGACGCGTTCGAGACTTGGAAACTGATAAAGACTGTGCGCCAACTCGACCAAATCACCCCAGATATGCGATTCTGTACCTCTGAAAACCCTAAGAGTGAATTCTTGGAGGCGACGAGGAAGCGTTTCTATTAAGCAAGCGGTCGCTGATTGAGGCATGCTCATATTGATTGGCGAGTCCCAACAGCGACAAATAGCATTCTCGTCCAGCTTGAGTGTTTGTAATGCCGGGAACTCTTCGAAATCGGTCATGGAAATGAGGTTGCCTCGGTTAGGCCACTTGCAACGAACAAACGCCCCAAGATGGATATCAAGAAACTTAATGTTGAGGTTTGCATCGAGAGTGCGAAGTGCTCGCAGCATATGCGGCACAGAAAGATGTCTCGCCACAGGATTGGGATGACGATATTCCTCTGACGTGTATCTGAAATGCTCAAGATTGGGAGCCATAGCCACTAACTGGGAGAGAAACATTTCTCCCCAGTTACGAGTTTCCAAAGCACACTCTTGGAGCTCAATATGCCGCAGACTGTCAAGAGTGGGTTGCATGCGGCCGAACTGCTCCTGTCCAAAGAGTGAATCGTGCAAGTTTGTAACTCCCCGGATCAGTAATTGCCGCAGGTTGAATGTGCCGTTGAGCAACAGGGCCGTGTCGATGCTGGGACGGGTGAATGGCATCTTGATTGTATCCTTTCTTCCTAGCTCAAGATGGTGAAGTTGCGGAAGTTTACTGACTTTTCGGAATCGTTTATAGAGAAGAGGGTATTGGTTGCGATGGTTCGTACCCTTCTTTGGACTATAGAGTCCCAGGGTCTCGAGGTTTGGCGACATGGCGATGATGAGTTCCACGCAGACATCCTCAAGAATCACATCTTGGTTGGAGTCTCTCCTGAACTTGGTAATGTCCTCGCTTCCATCGAATGGATGTAGCTCATGAGCAACCGAGCTCAGCAGCTTTAACTCTTGGGCCGTTCCCTCGCAGAATCCCGCCAGAGGTTGGCGAAATTCTCTCACTTCTGCGGCAAGATCTGGTCGGTTGAATAGAGTTCGGACGAGGTTGACCAAATTAACCGATTCGTGCGTCAGAGTTCGATATGCCAGAGGTTGCGCTATTTCTCGAAAGATCCTCGATGCGCCACTGAGGTTAAGCAGCGCTTTCGGTCCGTCGTCATGAGTTTCCGATGGTAGCAAATCATGGCAAATTTGCTGTATAAGCTCTAAAGGGAATGTTCCCGGCCCTATTCTGGGCGAAACGTCTAGAAATTGGCTCATGTTTTAGCGTATCATGGAGTGACTGTTGCGATTGCTGTTTCTTGGAGTTGCGGGGACAAGTCAGGGAATAGGTGGAGGCCGGCATTCTCTCCGGCATCGGAAACTACGTCAGTTTCTCACCGTCAAGGATATAGCCATTAAGGGCAAAGAAAAAGCAAAGATCGTAAGCATAGAGAAACAGTATATAATAGGTAGTTGAGGGCCTGCTAAGATCCCTCTTCCTGCGACCAGACCGTTGCCTTGGAGCACAACGTACGGCGATTTACGGCCACTGTGTTGACATCGGGATATGATACCATGATGTGTTAATAATGTGTCAATAGTGTATTAATAATATATTAATAATGAGTAAAGAATGTGTTATTTTTGTTATAGTTGAAGCCCGACCCTCGATGGGATTACTGAGCCAGAACACCGTCTCCTCTCTGATTGTCACAAGTTGAATGCTGATTGCCTTTTGCAGAGATTCCATTCATATTGAAGGTAACATGGTTACACGTATGCTTTATTCAAGCCGGCTTTTGCAAGAGGATAGATGAAGAGAGACAAGAAGCCAGATGCCTAAGAGACCTCTGTATTCTACCCATTACCAAGACGCTTGCAAATGATAGGATTAGAAAAGTTAGAATCCAGAGTTTACATTCTCAAGGTAGTTCAACATGCATTGCTAACATGCGCACCGTCTGTTTTGTCTTGGAGAACATCTAATTGCTGGACCCTTCGCCACACCCCCTAGCCCTCAACCCATTGCAGCAGCCGACCTTATTCCTTTTCAAGAATTTTGCTGATGATCTCATCTGAAGAGTTCCCAATGACTGTGATCTATTATTTGCTAAGTTACTTGAGCCCTTGTATCGGCGGTAGGACTTGCTCTTACCTGCTTCTTCCCAGTCACATTAACCGCGTTCTCTTTTGTGCCGGCAATAATTGCGGACATGACTCCTTGAAAGTTCGAGACATCTTTTATAGTTAACGAACCAACCGAGATGCCACCCTGAGCGGGTCTTGTTAGTTCATGTAGACGCAGTGAAATACGCCATCAGGGCAGGCTTACCACGTTCTTCCTCTGGTTTTCGGCTGTATCCAGATCTTGGATCCACTGGTTCAAAGTACTTGAGATACTGATAAAGCCACTACGATAGGCATCGGAGAACTTGCACATGTTGGAGTGATTCTCCTGTATACCCACCCCAGTGAACCCGCGGGGCACCGCAGAGGCCGTGTCAACGATAAATCCGAGCCGAACTTTGTGACGTATCGTCGGAAGCTCCTCGTAGTAGAATGCTACCTGAATTGGGTTGTCGCTGCGTTGTCTTGCCCAAATGACTTTGAGGAACTCGTCATTGATTTTCAAGAGATTTTCCGATCTCTCATCGAGATCCTCGAGCTTCTTTTGGTTGATGGAGATGAAGAGCCGGAGGAACTGGGTTATGACAAGAGCCCACGATGCTTTTTTGGACCCCGCAAAGGGAGTTCCAAGAAAGATCAGGCCACGAACACTGTCCACCAAGGCTTTCTCGGGTGTGTCTGCCCCATACTGCTTGGCAATGGCATTTGCGCAGACCAATCCTCCCAGGCTGTGCGCAACAAATATGATGGGTCGGCCGGTCTAAAAGAAGTCTTGATTAGCAAAGAAGAATGGCGGAAAGGCCAAGGGGTACCAAACCGTGTTTGTCCGGGCGCGAAGACCCTTCAGGGAATCAAGCAATGCCACCGAGTGGTTATCGATGGTGGTCGTGGGAGCAATTGGGTGTTTGTCATTTCCCGAGTTGAAGAAGTGAGCAACTGAGGCATTGTAGCCGAAAGAGAGAATTCGGGCATCTTGGCAGTCGCTTGGTAGGAGATCACGAGGCCAAAATACGGGATCCATATCATCCGTTCCTTGGCATGTCCAAGTCTTGTCCCTATGGCCGTCAAGGCCATGGACAAAAACGATGCTAGCTTGCAAGTCAGCTTAAGGCATTTCTCTCGTTGGAGAATTTGATTGGGCAGACTTACTCGGCCTTTGTTGTCTGTGGCGGGGGGTCGCACAAAGGCTCCCCGAGGCCAAACGGCTCTGTGTCGGCCATTTCGTGGATGTTCTGTTATCTCTTGAACTATCCGAAGAGGAATAAGTCAATGGAGAGTAAGACGTGGTCTAGATTCTCCTTTTCTGCTCACGATGGCATTAGCAGCCCTTTATCAATCGAGCTCTCTTCCAGGCTGCCGCTTTCAGTGAAGCCGAAATATGCCGAGGGTGGTCTGCCACAATGGACGCCGACAGCAACCAGAGCCAATAATTATGGCAATGCAGCGAGTTTCATCGGCTACTCCAGGCTTTATTGCAATATTCTCAAATTGAGGCCTCCTGTATTCAACTGTTGGTTGTTCAGTTGCTGACTGAGATGTATGCCAAGACTAATGCGTTCCAGTGAGTCGATCAACTACATACGGAGTATCCAAATGAGGTAATGTAAATTGGGCTTACAAATTACGAAAAGACTCTCTTTCGTATGCGGGGTTGGTATATTATGCGCCAGGGCCTCATATTTGATTTGAAATGGTGTGGCCATGGGGGGTAGACATTCGATTGTCAAGCACACCGACCTGCAGCCACTCTCGCTTCGAAGTCAGCTTCCTACTCTGGTCAGGTAGTCGGGTGACCCGTCCGTGTCCAAACAAGAAGGGTCGTTTCACAGACTCGTGCGACTGAGCCTTCAGCTGAATGCAATGCTAGTTCACCGGAACTTGGCCAAATCGAAGCGAGCCTCGGCAGTTATGTATTGGAGGGCCGGTTCACAGTCTCCTGCGACTGAGCATGACGTTCCCCAACCACGGAAAACAGTACCGCAATGAATCCAGTGGGAGCCTTACTTATGTAGTGCAAAATACCGGATTGGCCGTGTTAAACTTGGCATGGTCCTGTCCCTGGGCTTGTTTTCTCTGTTTTCCAAGCTGCCCAGTTGTTCTTGTGGAAACTCATCCACTTGATCTGACTATGGCAGGCCATTCGCCAACACAAGTCCGGCCCGTGGATGAACACCTCTCGTTGAAAGACATTCATGGAGTAACTGGTCTTATATGTGGAATCATGAGCAACAGCAACGTGATTGGTGAGTCGAGTCAAGAACATGGCTACAATGCGTCGAGAACAAGTGAGGTCTCGCTAATGCAACGTTGTATTCATAGCGAATCAAACCAATTTTCGTCAGACAACTTTACACGTGCATGCTTGGACGTTTTCTGACACTTCTTCTTAGACTGCACTGGTTCAAGCTCACAAGACTCCTTGGAAGGTCGAAGCAAGATTCTTAGATGGCTCTGCCCTCAGGAGATATTCTCCGCACTCACTACACCAGCTGAAGGGCAATCGAATCATGATTCCCACAAAGACGCCGGGAAGAGCTTTACAAATTCACCGAAGTTTCAGGAGTGGCTCGCAGGGAAGGAAAAAAGAATTTGGGGTTCTGGGCCACGTATGTGAACTCCCCTGGTAATTTTCCTTGCTGAAATACGACTGACTATCACTAGCTGGCGCTGGGAAAACATTTCTTGTGTAAGAACGAGATGATCCTTCATATATTCTCACGTCCACTCACCATTTGTCCAGATCCCGAGTACAGAATGACCTGAAGCATCGAGACATGTTCCAAGGGAGCGCAAGCAAGGCAAGAGCTGCTGTTCTCTACCTCCATCACAGCGAGAGGTATAGTCTTAAGGACCTCCTTGGTTGCATGTTCAGGCAGTTTGTCGAGGCTACGAGCCAGATTCATCCCAATGTCGAGAATCTATGGATCAACAAGGCAGGAAACACAGGCCCAGATGCCAAAGAACTCACAGAGCTGATCCAGGATTTGACCAAGGACGACATCAATCTCTATGTCATCGTTGACGCATGGGACGAATGCAAACTCCAGACTAGAGGGCAATTCCTAAGGGAGCTACTTTCTTTCGGTGAACACATTTCCATTTTCATTACTTCTAGGTTCACATCCAGCCACGAGAACTGCCAGTCAGACTTCTTCCACGAAAACATTTCGGCCAAAGAGAACGATATTCGCGGCTATGTCAGCCACTGTATTGCAAATAGCTCCCGGTTAAAGCATTTCACGCAGCTGGATAGGGGGCTCGAGCTTGAAATCAAGAATAGGCTGGTTGAGGAGTCTGGGAGCAACAAAGAGGGAAGAATGTGAGTAGAAGCAACCTTGGCATCATTCAGTAAAGGCTGAACTATGGAAAAAGCTTTCTTCTTGTGCGGCTTCATATGGACTCGTTACAGAACGAGGTACGGCTAGATGGCGTGAGGAAGAAGCTAAAAATGCTTCGCCACGATCTCAACGACAAATACCGGGACATCATTGAACGCATTGACGACCAAGAGCCAGCTTGCCAGGAGATTGCAATCGATGCTCTTATCTGGATCACCCATGCTCGCCGACCACTGACAGCAAAAGAGCTGCAACATGCGCTTGCTGTATCTCTAGAAGACCCACGATTCAACCCCGCAAGAGAACCACGAGTGGATGACATTGTTGCATTTTCTTGTAGCATGGTAATCCTTGAAGCTTCCTCGAACACTTTTCGGCTCGTGCACAACACAGCTAAGAAGTTCATGGAAGACCTCAGCGAAACCGACTCTCGATTCAAGGACCCCCACAGCAAGATATCACTGGTCAGCAGCACATACCTGTGTATACCACAGCTGGAACAGCGAGATGACCTTCTCCAACGAGTCTCGCCAGCAACAGACCTCTGGGCCGATCCACCCCAGTATAACGAACAGGATGCATACGATATGCAGTGTCAATGCTATGCTGATTCTTGGCCACTGGGTGGAAAGGAGCAACTACGCGAGTTCTCTTTTCAAACTAAGTCATACTTGTTCCCACTGGCCTCTTATGCGGCTATACATCTCGGCCATCATCTTCGTGGGATGCAGGATTCGGAATCGAATTTTGCCCAGGACGCTCTGAAACATACGCATACGATCTTGTCCGAACGGCCGAAGCGGAACTTCTACGTGAGGCTACTTTCTGATGCCGGGTGTTACCCCCCACACACCTTTGCACATTATTACGGTCATTGGAATCCTGGTGGTATGACGCATGAGTTCGGTGATTCCGGATCTGAGTTTTTCGATGATCCCGAATCTGGGTTGTCCGATCAAACTGAAGGCTCTTCACAAGAGGAACATCAGAAAGAGATAACTTGTCTCCACCTTGCAGCTCAAATTGGTGTCCCTCGACTTCTCACTGGCTTGATTGGAGATGGATCCCTGCTTCAGGTTCGAGATTACGAAGGGTTCAACCCACTCGGCATCGCACTCTGTTCTGGCCACTCAAGCATTGTTCTATCCCTTCTCAAAGCCGGGTCAACCCTGGACCTCCGATCTGGTGAAGGCTGCCGTCTGCTGTTGTTCGCTGCCCAGTCTCGCAGCTCTTGTGCGGGCCAGGTAGTGGATCACATTCTCCAGCATCACTTGAGGATGCCAGACAATGGCCGGCACCCTATCGTCCAATACTTCACTTGGTTCGGGGTAGTTGCTTTGACCAAGGTCCTTTTCTACGGCTGGGGGCTTTCTAAGTTATGGTCAGGGCTCACTAGTTTCTTGATGCGTGTTCGAACTTATTGGACGTCCCGGCCGGAGCCTCGAGCCACAAGGCCGCTGGGACCTTCATCCACGAATGTGGTGACGTTCAGTCAAGCAACCACTGAGTCCCCAGTTGCAGAACCGATCTCACCACCAAGGCCGCTTGCGAGGACCTATAGCGAAGCGGTTCTACCGTTCGACAGACTACAGGAGCGGGACTACCTCAAGCTTGTTGTAGCAGCACTTCAGGGCGACAGTGCCAAAATCAACTCTCTGGTCGCCGACGGCAAGGTGATTCTGAAATGCCAACATGACCGCTTTCATTCGAATACGCCTGCTCTGATCGTCAACTTGGCCTTGTTCTTGGCGATTGAACGCGGTAAGACGGAAGTAGTGGAAAAGGTGATCAAGGGTGGTGTTCCAGTAGAGTCTCGGGACTACGATGGAAGGACACCACTACATCGGGCTGTGTTAAAGAGAAATGCCGCGTTGGTGAAGTTCCTCATCGAATATGAGGCAGAGATTGACGTGGAGGACTTCAAGAAGGAGACGCCATGGGTACTAGCTGCCCGCGAGGGTTACTATGAAAGTAAGTGAACACACACGCTCTTGTAGCAATGCCGTTTGTTAACCGCTACCTACAGTATGTCGCTTGCTGGTTGAATATGGAGCCAATGTTAACACACAAGGAATAGACGGTGTGTCGCTGTTGTATCAAGCTGCCGCCGCCGGCGACGCTGGAAAGGTGCGATATCTACTTCAGCAAGGCGTCGATCCTTCTATCACCACAGACTATGGCTGGTCCCCTCTACACTGGGCTGCTGCAAACGGCCATATGAACTGCGTTAAATTGCTATTGGACGCCAAAGCAGACGTTAATCCCATCAGCGATACCTATAAGTCGCCGCTGGACTTAGCGATCGAACATGACAGGAAAGGCATTGTGGATGTGTTGCAAGCCCATGGTGCGAAGACTAGCAATCGGTTGTTTGCGCTTTCTTGGGAGAGTGAAAGGGGTGATTAGATGTACTAAGCGCTGGTTGAGATGTTGAAGGAACTAGGCTTTCATTTCATTATGTGTTGATAACTATCTTGTTTGCTGTTTTAGCTAGTGGCTTCTTGTGATCATTGCCGATAATAATAATAGTGCTGCAAGCAGTGCTTGTAAAAGATCAGTAGTTACGACGGAGTCAGGTGCAACGTTCAAACTTCTACAGATTATGAATACACAATTGTAATATACGAAAAGAATCCCTTATCGAGATGAATCATGATATTTGGATACGTACATCAACAGAAAGACACTATCGTTGTGGAAGCGGCATCGCAAGGGCCGGCTACATCAGCCTCCCTACCTAGTTAAGGGGCGACGTACGGCCTCATTGTGTTGAATCCCTGCTTCACGATACCCAAGATACTGCCACTTAAACTACATAGCATACTTGAAGTAGGGGTTCTTTCGGTCCGTGGTATCCTGCTCCCCCAATTCTCGGCCTTGTCGCTCCTGTTCTTCCTCAGAGAGACCGCTCGCGGCCAGAGCGAGCGAGCGACGTCGGTTCTCATACACGTACCAACACCTCCAGCCGATAATGACGATAATTTGGCCCCCGAAGCAAGCAGAGCAGGCAACAGTGCCGCCGACATAGCGAGGGGCATCCTTGGTCCGGAAGACCTGGGCACCAGCCATGTTACCAACACAGTAGGCGATCAGGGTCAGCGAGGACACGACAGTTCGCTTGGTACCACCAGCGACGTTGGAAGTGACTAGAAGGAGGAGCAAGAATGTTAGAATTATGGGAACAGGTGTCGGTTAACGGGGCCGAGGATCAACACTTACTCATACTCCACCCGAGAAACAGAGAGAGGGAGAAAACGACAGTGATGTCGAACATGCCCCATTTGAGTCACTTGTGCTCGGGAGTGTTGGGAAGCAAAGACATGACCAGAACACCGACGAATGGGAGAATACAAGACATAATCATGATGTACATGCGCTGGTTCTGAAACTTGCGGAGGTAGAAGGCGACCGCGATGAAGACGATGACGTACATGCCTGCATCCTTTAGTTTCCAGTCTACATATATCAGGAGTACACGTACCGTTACGGGGAAGACCCCAAAGCATCGACTCCCATGTGCTGAATCCAAACGTCTTGTAGAGCAGAGAGCTGAAAGTGGTGATGCCGCTGCAACCAATTCATTAACCTCGGCATGTTATAGTATATAGCATCTCATAGCTTACCCGTTGGGAATACAGGCCAGGAAAGTGTTGACAAAGACGAAATAGACCTGAGGGTCGGTGAAACATTCCCCGAAGTGAGCTAGTGCTCTCCTTGCCAGTCTGGTTCTCACTCACCCGTGCAATTCTGTCACACCAGTTAGTTCGGTTGACCTGAAATCATGGTATCCAAGGGAAAGTCATGATGGTCATCAGGGAACACCTACGCCATCTTCTTCTCCTTCTCACTCAGCCACCGAACTTCCTGAGGGGTTCCAAGAATGAAGTAACAGAACACGGTACCGGCAAGGGTCAGACCACCGAGAAACAGTGAGATGGTGCGCCAGGCTGCGATGTGACCTTGAGCCGTGGCGTAGCGAGCAATCCCGTACAGCGTTAAGTTGTAGACGATGGTGAAGAAGCCTTGGGAAGACTGCCAGAAGAGCGATCGGTTGGCGTGCTCGTCAGTTCGATACCAAGCACCAGTGATGAGGAGGAAGCCTGGGGAGATGTTGCACTCGAAGAAGCCCTGGAGGGCGCGAAGAGCCATGAGCTGAGACCAGTTATGGCATGCGCTGATACAGAGCAGGCAGATGGCTTTCGGTTGTTAGCCTTTGTCTAGATCTATGCTGACGGATGGGGCAGTTCTTACACCAGCCGACCATGTAGATGGTCAGGACGCGGCCGAGGTTGTATCTTTGTAGCAACCAAGTTGAAGGAAACTCGCTGATGAGGTAGGTGAGGTAAAAGCTGATTGAAGCCTTGTCAGAGATGCGGCCATATCCCCGAGGCAAAACAAACAGGGATCGTCCTTACATGGTGGTCAACCACTGGAACTGCTGGCCAACTAGTCCGACATCGTCGTTCATGCCAAAGAGCTGTTGGAGTGTGTCAGAGCAAAGAATCCTTCTGGGGATCTGAAGTCGCCTTACAGCCTGAATACTGATGGAGGTCTTGTCGGTCTGCTGGATCCCGTACATGAAGAACCTGGCCCAGGGGGTTAGTCGATTTCAATAGAGGCAACGCAACCAGGGGATCAAGACTTGCATCATCGAGATGAGGCATCGATCGATCTTGCGAGTTAAAGCCTTGTATTCCGCCTCGCTGTACTCTGTAAGAGGCAATGGTCAGACTTGGACCTCGGTTTGATACCACGTAACAGGATGCATGCATACCCTCCGACTCCCCGGCGGCAGTAGTAGCAACGGGTTCGAGGCCGATATCCTTTTCATCTTTGAGGTCGGGAAGAGACTTCTGGTCAGACTCGTAGGTCTTGGGAAGGTTCGCATCCGTAGACGCCATTGTTGGCATGGTTTGTATAGTGGTCAGCGTTGGATGGAGGGTCGCTCTGGTGTTGCTATTGGGACACTGAACGGATACCCTTGAGCTCGTTCTCGATCGACCAGAAGCAATTTAGGATGAGGTCTTATATACATATGCATAGGTGTGTGAAAATCCTGGGGTAAAGATAGCCTTGGCCTCATCATAACCGGGACGAAAGGTTATCCCTTATCTGGACCTTAGAGCGGGGGAGATCCCTGCCATTACTCGCGGAGACTTGTTTCCCATCGCTAGATGACAAAACGCTACGATATTCACACACCCGTAGGATAGATATACCATTTACACGTGCGTCTCGCATGCTGCAGGGACCGCTCATCCAGCTTCCCATCTATCCGATTCTGTATCTCAAAGTTTAGAAGGAGTGTGATGAGGGAAATGCTACTGTGGTTGTGGTGGTTCGCAGATCCCCTCCTCTTTCACCATTGCGCTACTCCCCAATTGGTCCAATAATCCCCGGCTTGCATCTTGGCTGACCGGCGGCTATGCTGCCTACGTAACATATTGTCCGTATAATGATTGGCACCAACACAGCAAGCCTCATATGCACGCTAACTCAACCCCGCCCTTTTTCCTTGCCCCTTGTTCTCTCATTCGCCGGGAAAAAAATGGACCACCGGGCTCTCAGAGTTGCGCGGCACCGCCCTCGGATCATGGTCCGTTGGAGGCCCTAGAAGCCTTGTGCCAGTCTTGACCGTCCAACTGAACGAACCCTGATATAAGCCGTGGCCCCATCTAATGGCGCTACCTCAACTCTATTACATTCTCTCAGGAAGCTATCCGTCCAAACCGGCCATTGGAACAGGTGCCGAGATGGCAGACGACTTCATCTCAGCACACGGCCAAGTTATGTCAGACACTCCAGAAAAGCCTCTTTCGGCCATCGAACCGAAGGGTCAGGCCACAGATGTCCTTTCACCAGACGCCAGTTTCTCTCCCGTCGCGGAAAGATTTCAATCACCGGACGACATTCATGTCCCAGTTGAGCAGAGTCAGGAGTGCGAGGCCGACACATCTGATGCGAACGTATCTGATTCTGATTGGGAGACGATCGATGAAGACATATCAGAAGAAACATCAGACGATGAGAGCACATATGACAAGGCGACCAAAGATCACGGGGCATCCAAAGAAGCTACTGAGGATGAAAATACATCTAATTCGAAGCATTCTGAACCGACCTGGGACAATCCCGACGACCTGCTATCGTATGTTTGGAGCCACGTGGACCCCGACAGTGTGCTTTCAGTACAGATCATACGGCAAATGGGTAAAATATGCCGAAAGGTCGGCAAATTTGGAAAGGCCGAATCACTCCTCCGGATGGCACAGCACAAACTCGACCGCATAGCAGGAAGGCTCCATGAGGATACACTCGAGACGGTCTTCTCACTCGCATCTGTGCTCTCCTACCTAGGAAATCTCGACGAGGCCGGAAAGCTGGCTCGCAGAGCTATCCGGGGCTTCTTGAAAGTGAAAGGCCCAGGAGATGCTACTACCTTGCGTGTTCTGAGAGACGTATCGTGTGCCTACTCTGCCATATGCCGTCAACTATTGAAGCATGACCCACCCGCTGACTCGGAGGAGAGACACCAACTCTCACGGCACACCGATATGTACATTTCTATCTGTCAAGACCTTCCCCTATCGGCAGTATCGGACATGCTCGGCAGTCTAGGCTCAGTACTTGTCTTGGCTGGGCACGCCGTAAATGCCAACTTGGCGTTTCAATGGAAGTACATATCTCTCGCTTCTGAATCCCACGACTGGCATGTATGCAAAATGTGCGAGCAGGAGATATCATCGTTGCCTCTGCGCGTTTGCCTTACTTGCACGGACGTCGAACTCTGCTCGTCCTGCTACCGGTCCTTCGCCTCGTCCAACATCCAGGAAAGTTCCGAAGACAGTAGGGCTTTGGGCTCTCTTTCCAGCTGTATAGCTCATGAGTTCTTCGAAGTTGAGAAAAATGGCTCGCAACAACTCCCGGTCGGGGATGACTTGGAAACCACTGATCAATTCAACGATTGGCTCCGAGATGTTGCAAAAGAGGTTCAAGGAACAAATGCTGGGTTGTTGTCACCGGATGCGTTTCTCATCGGAGCCGAGGAGACTCCGGATGACACCGTCTTGACGTATCTCATGCAACATTTTACGACCGAGACGACTCGCGCATTGATGGGAATTCAACCCTCGGCAGAGAATGAGCTCTCTAGAGTGGATAACACAGGGCCTATCAGCAGGTTCAATACCTGGATCCTGGATACTCTAAACAATATTCCATCATGGGATCCATTCATCCTGGCCAATGCAAGCGCCAAGACCATCTCGGCTCCGCTTGTTCGACATGCTGTCGCCAATACAGTTCAAGATGAAGATGTGTGGAACATTATGGAGGAGCAGCTCTGGAAGTACAGTCAGTTGGCTATAAAATCACCTCACCCAAGTTCGAATTTATTGACACATGAATAGACCCGAATTATCCACCCAACCAGCAAGAGGTCCCATCAATTGAGGTATTCACCGCGGCGCTCATAGTCGAAGCCCAAAGCCCCAAGAACACGATACCAAACGAGGCGAACCCTCTGGCAACAAGTTGTATCATTTCCTCACACTCCGTCTATGACAGACTTCCACTGAATCAGGGTGGTATGCTCATACGGCTACTGGAGCTGCTCCCTGCAGACACGGCTGAGCCAGTCATGTGTAATCTTGTTGTTGCAAACATGCTCGATAATCCGCTGTATGAAGCCGTATCATACACCTGGGGGGCTGGCGCCAGCCCGACTCACGAAGTTGCGGTACAAGTGAATAACGTCAGATTTCAGGTCACACCGAACCTCCACGCTTGTCTGCTCGCTCTCCGACACCGCGGCGCCTCACGGACGCTATGGGTGGATGCGATATGCATTAACCAAAAAGATGACGACGAGAAGAGCGAGCAGGTGGCAAGGATGGCAAGCATATACAGCTCCGCATCTAATGTGCTGGTGTACCTCGGGGATGGCGGTGAAGCCGACGAGGCTCTCTTCCGGTACTTGAACAGAGAGAGGAAACAGGGGGAATCATTTGAAGCTAGTCTTAACAGACTGGGACTATCGAAGCCGGAAATACTCAAATCTTTCGCTGCCCTATGTCGCAGGGAATGGTGGACTCGAATATGGATCCAACAGGAGTTTGCTCTCTCGCCTACGGACCCGACATTCTGCCTCGGCCACCTCCGAGCTCAAGCATCACCTCTGTTTCTTGATGTCTTCAAGGCTCTCGTCGAAGAAGTCATGATGATGGAATGCCTCTCTGCTGATGGGCGTTGGAGCTTTGGTTTAAAACTATCGCAGCACATAAACCCAGTAGTCAACACCCTAGGCATGCGACGTCGGTTCAAAGATGGCTCCAAGAACCTCAACACGGTCCTTGCCATGACGCCGCAATCGAAATGTTCTGACCCACGAGACTTCATCTTCGGCCGCTATATCTTTATGAAACCAATGCTCCGCGCAGTGTTCAAGCCGGATTATTCACTCACTACTGAATCTCTCTTTGAGATGGTGGCGATATGGCTTCTGAAAATTGAGATTGGAATGGAACTATTCTGGTTCTATCCTCGCAGGTTATCATCTAAATTACCCTCTTGGGTACCTGACTTCACAAAACGCGTCTCTGACATGGAGTCTCCTTTCCCCCCGGAGGAAAAGAGGGAATGGCGGGCAGAAGGCCAGACCGACGACCCTCTAGATATCGATTGCGGTGTTCTCAAAGTCCATGCTCGTCCTCTTGACACCATAAGTCACGTCTTCAGGGTGGGAGACGCGGCCCTACACGAGTTAGCAGGGCAAATCATGTTCCTAGAGCAGAGCCTGCTTGTGATTACGGAACAGGACCCTCCCCATCGTCGCCATTTCCTGTCGGAAGTATTGCCTAGCTTGAAGGCTGAACTCCGTCCAAAGGAATGGGCTCTAGGCAGCGACCTGTCAATTTATGAGTCCCTTCCACGCGATCAAGCCTTCCTAGCATCAGTTGAGGCGGCCAAGTTTGTCGAGTCTCAGTTTGAGGATAGCCACGACCGATTCCTCAGTATACTATCCCATCAAGAAGACAATACCCCCCTTGCAGACTACGACTCTAGAATTAGAGAGCTATTCCGTGAATTTACCAAGACAAGCTTGGAATTCGTAAAACGCTTTCGGGATTTCCACCTGTTGCTTCTAAGAGAACACCTCACCGAGCTTTTCTGGGCCTCCTTGTGCGACTCGAAGAATCTGATTGGACAGATCAAAGACCTCAAAACTCCAAGACAACCATCATCACCCCCCTCCTGTGAGAGGCGGAACGTGATGGATTTGGTGAACCAGATGATAAAGGAGATCCATATGCCTGACGTTCCCTTCCCGGTGTCCGCCGAGAACGAAGACATAGAACGACTTTGCCCTTCATCAAGCCCCAGTTATGAAGACCTTCAGGCCACAATTGCAAATTGTGAGTTTGAAGAGGAGGTTCAGTTGCGAGCGAGGTTCGTAGTACACCTTGCCAAACTATTCAAGTCGTCGGTCGATGCAGACGGGAAATGGATACGTCCTAGGGCTCAGTTACATGAACAGTTGGCGGGTGGACAAGAAGAGCCAGTACCCAGACAAGAAAGGGGTATGGGAAAAGATTGGCACGAGCGGTTCAGACATGAAGCCATACAGTTTCCCCATCGAACCATCTTCATCACGGAGCAAAGGTTAATGGGTGTTGGGAGAACAGGCGTCACTGACATTAGGGTTAGGGATGAACTCGTCATGCTGGAAAATGCAGTGTTTCCATTGGTGATCAGGCCTCAAGATCTCGGGTTTCATGAGATTGTGGGATATGCAGACATACATGGGCTGGATGGCCAGGCTTTTCATCGACTTGGCCAAGAACAGAAGCCACCAAGAAGGGTGTTCAAGTTCAAGTAATAGCTGTCTTTTTCCTCTTCTCCCCCCTCATCAGTTCTTTTTAGATACGTTTCTTTACCTTTATTTAAGTTGATTACTGTTTCATAATTAATAAACCCTTGAAAAGTGACGAAATGGGAGGGTTCATGGTCACAGTTATCCATTTAGGCAGGTGATTCCGATACTTCTCACGCTAAACGTCACTTTTAAATAACGGGGCATTGGCAAAGTTGGCAACCACTTCCGGACATCCCAATTCTCAAGGCAGTCCAATGTGGCACAATCGCTCTGTCAACACTTCTCCTTCTTTCCATGGCCAAAATGAGAACCCGAAGCACCCCGGCAGCACGAACAGTCAAGAATCAGCGGCGACGTGGTAATTATTCACTCGGTGGCTGTGAGACCTGCAGGGTTCGTCACGTGAAGTGTGATCGGGTCCGGCCAGCAACAGAAGACTTGCGAGTTCAGTTCCCATGAGATCCGATGGATGCCCTCGGCTAGTTTGTATGGCGGCGAGGAGGGGTTCTCGCTGGCAGAAGAACTGTCGACTTTCCGAAGTCGACAATGCTTGGAATCCTTCGAGTTGTCTCCTTGCCCCCGTATCTCCTCCACAAAGAAGCCATGTGCCACTAACAGGTCCATAGTTCAAAGTAGGATGAACATGTGTCAGGCCCTGACCTCTGGGATCCCAAAGACAGTCGACGCCGCCCTGGCTGATTTGGACGAAAGTCAAAAGCTCCCCACTCAGCCATCAAGAATCGGCCCCTTTTCCGTGCTTAACTTCAGCCTACAGACACCACAAACTTGCACAAGCCCGTCCATTCATTCATCCCCGTCTCAATGCGACCAATATCACCCCCAAAGTGTTACCTCTCGGCCCAAAATTGCAACAAACGAGCAGTACTCTTACCGAAGAACTCGCCCTTCCAACACTCGATGATAGTGCTGGATCCTTCACTGACTTCCTCCAATGGGGAGATCTCTTCAACTGGGATATTATCCCCAACTCGATTGCCTTGGATGACCCTTTTCTCGCTAACAACATTGACTCGAACCGATGGGAGGGACAGCCTAGCAACCTCGCGATACCCGGATGTGCCGACACAAGCCCCGACGCGTCAAGCCGAACTATCGATCGTCCTGTCAGGGAACGGTACAGCCTAATACTCCCGGTCGATATTTTACCCGATGCCCCTCGGCTTTTGACACAATTCAAAAACGTTCTCGTCCATCGAATGTCGTCTCTACCGATATACGAAAAGTCCCCTTGGTCGACCATGCATATTCCGGCAGCCATGATCACTCTCAGCAAGCTCACACTGTTTTCAGTGGATGCAAGTGAGATAAGCCATGCTAATATGTCCAATTTCTATGGGCTCCTGGCTGTGTCTGCTTACCACCTCTCTCTAAAAGACCAGGAGAGTGGAGATCTTTCTCGAGCCGAAGGATACTGGGCCGCTGTATACGAGGCGGCATATGATGGTGCAAAGAGGCATCTGGATTTATCCCTAGATAAGGAAACGCAGGGTTTAAACAGGGCCAAGTATAAGGAGCAGCTGATGGCAATGGGTTCTACCACGACAACATCGGTAAGCCTTATCATAATCCCTATGCCCCATAGCGTTACAGTTCTAACAGACACAGTTCATCTCTAATAACCAGGTAGACGTCGATCACTATCTCGTAGAGTTTGAGAAGCTCTTTCGTACCCGTGGCCTTGCAAAGGGAACAGTGTCACGCCGCACACAGTTACTACATCACTTGTACGCTTGGATCCGAATCGTTTCTGAAAGCACCCGGATGCGCGGAGGATTTTCCATGCGATACAGAACACAGGAAACATCCGCCCATCGCCAAGGGCAATCTATTGGGGAGGTCGATGATGATGGAGATCCAGTAACTCAGGATGGGAGAAGGGCCATCGTTGTTGATCCAAAACTAGATGATTTCTTCCGTCTCCCGCCACGCACGCCGGCACGCAACAAGGATACACACCAGGAAACCCATTTTTCAGGAACCGGCAACGACGAGGACGGCCTTTACATGCAGATATACGGTATCCCCGAGACGTGGTTACGCCTGCTGTCGCAAACAACAAGACTGGCCAACGAAATGGATATGTTACATCAGCCTGACAACCAAGCCGATATAGAGATATTCATGGTCCTACAGCGTCGTGCAAGCCAACTGGAGGAATCAGTATGCGCCTTCAGGTCCAAATGTCGGGCATTCGGAACCAGCAACAGCACCAGCCACTTGCACATGCTGCGAGCCTTGTGTTCAGCCCTGCTCATCTACTTCTACCAACGCATCCGACGCGTCAACCCAATGATCCTTCAGAGTATCATAGACGACGTTATAAAAGCCTTAAAGGACTATGATGGAGCCCTCAAACAGCAGGGGCTCGAGATTTCAGGCACCGCATGGCCCGCGCTCATCGCCGGATCAGAGGCCGAGTCCAAGGCTCAGCGGGATCAGATTATAGCGTGGATTGAGACCAGGATACTTGCAACTGGATTTGGCAGCTACTATACTGCGAAAGAGATAATTGAGGATGTGTGGGAAAGGAGAGACGGAACATCTAACCTCGCTACGTGGATGGATGTGTGCCGAGACAAGGGCCGGTGGCCAATCTTGGCCTGATATACTATCCATTTCAGATATTGAGGGTATGATGCAACACGGACACGATCTTTTAGCGAAGTTATCTCGGTTTTAACTATAACAAAGAACACATTTGAACAAACTAGACAACCCCCATAGCGACGACCAAAAGCAATCATCTTCCCAATCCTATACCAGGAATGCCCTACTTCTCCGCCCCCTCACATCAGAACTTGATGTCAACATTGGCATCTCCGAGACGTGTACCATTGACCTCGACGTCAAATTTGAGGCTCCTACCATTAGGGAACATCCTGATGTTGTAGTTCAGTTTCTTCATCTTCTTCTTCTCAGGTGTGAAGTGGTTTTTCAGTCTTGAGACGGGCATGCAGTTCTTGAGTGTACACTCAAATGTGCACACCTCCTCGACACTTTGTTCAACCCTTGACGGGGGGTAAGGGTCATCGCATTGATAAATTGAGGTAGAGAAGCAACCATCCCAGTCCAAATCATAAATACCAAAGAACGAATGGCTGACTTTCTCTGTATTCGAGACGCTTTCGCCCTGGTAGAGATCAGTAGAAGTTCCAGAGACAGCGAGATGCGAAATGTGGGAACGTACCCTCTTGAGATACCATTCCATTTGATTCCTCACCCTCCACTCGCCAAAATCATCATCCCAGAACTTGTCCTTTTTAAGATGCTTTTCTTGATCGAAAGTCTCATTGTAATCGCATCCATAGCTGGCCCGGCAGATTGTAGATGTGACTGCGATGGGTTTGTGGGCTTCACCCTCGTCACCATCTGCGAAAGCTTTGCACACGGCACCTTGGCAGATTGCCGTTCTCCTACAAGATTAAAGTTAGAACCGTGTGACTTGATAGATAAAACCAGGTTCTTACGGTTTCATTCCACTCGGCTGAAGGACATCGATCCCCTGGTCGGAGTAGATGTCTTGTAGGTGGGTATGGAGGTAAGGACTTCCACCGAGTCCTCCAACGAGGATTATTCCCTGAGTATCGTGAGACTTTTGAATTCTTGCATAGAAGGAGACGGACTTACAGTGACTTCGAGATCTTTTGCCTCTGCCGCTTGGATTTGAGCGTCGATGAGGTCCACAATGTCAGTGAAGACTTTGGTGAAGGTTTCTTGGATATGAGCCCTGTCGAGGTTGTTAGGGAAGAGATGCGTGCGCTGTCGATAGGATAGGACCTACTCCTTGAAATGAATGCTGCCCCGCTTGATGGCCGGATCCCTAGTGGTGTCGTTAAGGCGCTGCTTTGGCTTGTTGGAGAAGATCTCGTTTGGTAGTCGCACGATATACTCTTTGTCTGGGTTCCCGGTGTTGAACTGAGGTTTGATGTTGTACTCCCAGACATCCTTCATGATTTCGTTCTTCCCTCCTCGGCTCAGGGCTTTCCAAGATGAGTCAAGGCGTTCTCTACAAATCCGCTCGAAGGCTTCGTCAACGAAAACTCCCCCACACAGCTCACCTTAAAAGGTACATTAGCTGACTGACTTGACATGATCATCGATGGTTGAATACCTTGTCCCTCAACAGCCTCTCGCATGCGGACGGGATCGACCGACTCAATCTCGTAAGTTATCAGGTCCTGTGTCACCTCCAAGTTAGAATAATAAGTAATGTGAGAGCTGAAAAGAAGGGTACTGACAACTGTGCCGCCGCCAGCATCGCAGACAACATAAACGTTGCCCTCATTGACAGAATCGTAGCGGTCTAGGATTGTTGATAGAGCCGCTGCTTCAGGTTCGGTCACGACCGTCAATTCAGTCCGTCCGGCCCTTCGAGGCTTCAACAGTCCTGCTTGACGAACGGCCTGCTCAGTGCTTTGCTGAGCATAACCTTCCCAGATGGCAGGAACGGTGACAACGATGTGCAAGGTCAAGGCATTGAAAACCCCGTTTCCGATTTCTTGCTTGATCTTCTCCTCGGCATGATTCCAGAGCAGTCTGAGGTAGTCAGCCACGATATCGATCGGACTTTTCCCAGTCTTTCGCGCAACATCGCGGGCGCGCTGAAGGAAAGGGGAGGCGCGCATCTCAGGACCGAGGTCCTCGGGCTTCAGTAGGAGGAGTTTGAACCATTGGAGCCGGGTCACATCTCCCGGAATGTCGTATCCCCACAAGGCCTCACCGTCATCGTCATAGTAGATCTCGGTGGGAACCTTACCTTCTTCACGACCGCGGCCGGGCCATTTGGAGATGTATTGAACATTGTGTCTCTTGAAATCAGCTGCAGTGGCCCATGCAACACCGCTGTTACTAGTTTCCAGGCCAAATTAGCATAGAGACTACATGGTTGTTTTGGAGATACTCACGTCGTTCCGAAATCGATGCCCACAGCCAAAACATCTTTCTTGTTTGTATTGAAAGGAGCAGAACGTTTTCGGGGCATTGCGGCAGAAAGGGTTGGAAGAAAGATGGCAAATGTTGAAGATGATACTGAAAGTGTTGGTTGATCGAGAAGATGAGGAGGGAAAGCTCATGGTTATAAGTTGCTCGACTCGCTATTTTCATCACAACCAAAACTCGCTATGATTTGGATTCCAGTGTTATTAGTCAGAAAGTCTCAGTAACGCACCTATCAGGAAAGTAAAGATGGCGGCCAAACAAAGCGACCAGAATGTTTCGAATGGCATTACGATGCTTCCAGTCAGCATCATAGATCGCATGTAAGGCTGCCAGAATAGCCGCTGACCACAAAACTGCAGATTATGGGACCTGTAATCTCCGAGTATGTTCCATATTTAGAAGATATCTACCGCTCGATAACTTGGCAGCGTTTGCCAGATGAGACTTGGGTTGTCGAAATGGGTAGAGACAACCGCTGTGGCGCAAAGCTGAATACACTTTCAAAAGCCTAGTGGCCAAGGAGCACAATGATAGGGCGAGTTTGGGGCATCCCAAGTGGGAATCTTCAAAAACAAAATCAGGCTGTGACCAAAGTACAAAGGACGGAATCATGTCCGCACAGAAGCGACATGGCTTGCATCTAGGCGCCCAGAATGGACTCGAAAAGAGGGGTAAACGTCTCAAATCAGGCAGGAAGTCTGCACTTTATCGTTTGGTGATGAGATATAGCAAATGACATGGTGATATTAAACACGGTTGAAGTTGGGTGGCCCCTCTTGGCGCGCGTCTCGTCATTGTCCACATTCAGCTGGGACAGCGGCTTCCGTCTCAACCGAAGGCGCGAGCGTGTAATGTAGGATTGCGCGTCTCTGATATGATAATAACTTTCACATTGTACACGCCGTGTAAGGGGTAGCTGACACCGCTTCGTTCTAAATTTATCCCCCCTTGTTTTGGTTGTTGGAAAGCGACAGTTGGCTAAGGTGCTGCTCTCTATCGACATGACTCTGTTCTTTAAATCTCTACTGCATCCAAATATATAAGAACCGTAATATACTTGATCCAAGTGGCAATAGTAGACACCTCTCCTCTTCAGTCACCTCCCTCTATAGTCTAACACGCACTCCTTGAACCTAAGACAAACAATGGGGCCCACCTCATCAATCACGCCATCTCCCACTCAATCTTCTATCCAATCCCCCACTGAAACTGGGGGCGCTGTTCTCGAGGAATCGAAGCACCCCCAAGACCTTGCAGAAGACAGAGTTCACAATGGTCCACCAACTCTCTCAGTTCCCTCATCGGCCTCATCAAAGGCCGAAACATTCCCTGAGGACGAAGACTGTCAACACACAGTATCTCAGCCGGCCAAAGAACTTGCACCATTGGAAGAACCGGCTTGCAACATGACGGGTGAATCTCCTACACCCAAGATGACACTTCAGGAAGTCTCCGAACTCGATTATCGGAGTCTTCAAAGTCGCAACGAAGAACTCGAGGAGAGTTACGCTGAGTTGTGGAAAGAATGGAAGGAATTGGGTGAAGAGCTAAGCGACCTTCGAGCCAACCACCAGCCACTTGGTCAGTTGCAGGATAAAGATCTCATCCAATCCGCAGAGCAACTGAGATACAACATCTCCAACCTTTCCCTACAATGGCCCGGAGATAGAACGATGAGGAACACGCCAAGGGAGGTACAGTACCTCCCTTATCTCCAGTCCGTCACGCCTGGCTACCGCACTTTACTCAATGATCCCGACCGGCGACCGCAGATCATTGAAGCTTTCATTTGGAGAGTGCTTACCGGTGAAGTGTTTGGAAGATTCCACTGGGCGGGTGAGATTGCTCCGAGTGTTGGAGACCTCGGAAATTGGCTAGCATCAAGTAAGTTTACGACTTGTCAACGGGCTCCATAGTACCTAAGGTACCCTGATACTGACCATGAGTAACAGTAAGCGAATCAGATCCTTCCAGAAGTTCTGATCTTCGGATGTGGACATCAAAGACCACCGAATTGCTCTTGGAAGCCCTTGTTGATCAAGAACAAGAACCTTCGGGTTATCTTGAGCGCCTGAAGAGAGGCATTGTCGGCCGAGTCCTTAAAGTCCTCGGGGTGCCTGAGAACTCGAAGCAGGGTATTGTGCGACAACTGCATGATATCCTAGATGGCGCGCTTGAGCTGGACAAAGAATTTAGCCAGCAGGTCGCAGAGTGGGAATGGCACTATGCTGAGGCTGATTGCGAAGAACGTCTGGTTTATGATCAAAACCTCATGGTATTGGACGAGCTTCCCAAGAAGAAGGGCCAGAGGGTGGTCAAGCTCGTCGTTTCACCCGCGTTGATCAGACGCGGCGATACTAACGGCAAGAACTATGACCAAGAGACCATCGGGATGAAGATGGGAGTGTCTTGTAAGGGCTTCCAGTGGTAGACGGTCGAGATTATCTAGGCTATTGTAGTGTTGTCTTTTGATGCCGTCATTCGAAGACTGTGTTCTTTCTTAACATCGCTGATCTCCTTTGAAGACGTTGAGATGAACAAGAAGCTGAGTCATTGAGATTTAATTCTCTCATGCTTGCTCAGGTCCTAAGGTGCAGACGTGAATAAGAGATGGCAACACATGCTTCAATATTCGGGTGAGACTACAAAGCTAACAAGACAATGTGTAAATAAAACACGACGTATCCCCATGACACTGCGCCACGGCTGATTTTCAACTGCAGCGAAACGTCCATTTTAGGCTTATCTAAACGGCTCATAGATACCCATACTTCAACGCCTCTCTTTCAAACGCATTCTCGCTTCCATGAGTTCCCTGAGCTCTCGCTGCTTGCCCTTATCCTGATATATAAGCACGGCCAAAGTCCCAGCACACACAGCAATGGCCGCTCCGAAACAACTCCCAATGATCTGTCCAGCAAGTCCGATTTCATTCTGCATCTCCATGCAGATAGTGTACCCGTGGGTGTCTTCAGTTGCGCATAAAAGGCCAGGAGAGCAGGCACTGCTTGTGATGTTTGTGGAATAACATGTAAGGGTTGATTCCTGTCCATCAGAAGATTCGATAGGACAGATGGTGGTGGTCTTGATGGTTGTGGAATAACACGAGGCGCCAACCGAAGTGGTTGTCTCAGTTTCGGTGCTGCCTGTGCTTGTTTGCACTGTACTCGATGGCAATGTGCTTGATGGCTGGCTGCTTGCCTGTGTCGATGAGAGTACCGTCACTTCTGTGGACGCTGATGCTGCAGTGGATTCCTGGGCCGTTGTGGCTTCTGTTTCTGCAGAGCTTGAGGCTTGTTCCTCGGTCGTTGTAACGGGATCAGCAGAGGAAGGAGACGTGTTATCGTTGGTTGCTGTCTCCTGGCTTGCCGATTCCTGGCTTTCTGTCTGCTGGCGTCGTCTCCTTTGGTGTAAGCTCTCCCCACTCTCCCCGCCTACCCGCTTGCCTTCCGGAGTCTTCTCGAGGCGGTTTAATGAGGTACAGCTCGCAGCGACGTAGCAGGCTGACAGTGCATGACGGTCATGAGAGGCCAAGCACTGGTTCAATATTGCTGGATAGCGACAATCCAGTAGCTGAGCAAGATCAGGGTCATATCTCGCAACTCTGTTCTGACGAGCATCAACACGAGAAGATGTCGTAGCCAACAAGGCCAGGACGGAAATAACGCGCATATTATTGATGTGATGTGTTGAAGAGATGAGTGATTTGGCACAAGTGTCGAAAGATTTGTCGTTCTGGCTGAAGGGTGTAAGGTGGCGATATTTGCTGTATTCGCCCATCACTGTTCTTCCAAGAAGAACCCGTAAATATATCAATTCTAAGCACATATGGTGTCTTGTTATCTACATCGCTGGATATGGTAACGGACCACTGCTTTGTCACTTGGCTACTATAATAAGAACGATCTGATCCCGTAGGGCTGTGTTGGTCGTCGTCGTCCGTTACGAAAATCCCATGTCGAAGCCGCTGAGTAATAGGAACAAGATAAACTTTAAACCAGGGTGTTGATGGTTATTCGTCATGGTCTTTTTTTCGGTGCCCATTCTCCCTCGGGATAACCCCATTTTATCTCCACCAAGGATCTCCTGCACAGCCCTCGACTCATCCCACATCCCGAGACAAGCCATTCTAGAGTCTGACGATGCGCGGCACAGTCTAAGTTACCGACCTAATTTTGAACTTGGATCGTAAAAAGCTTACTAACTGTATTGCGTCTCCCCTTTTAGAGCCGCGTCAGCAACTGCCTCGATACTGCCGAATCTAAGTACCGATCCAGCTCGTGCATGCCCTCGAGGCAATCAAAAGTCGTCTCATCACTCTTTACGGACTCTTTTTGGCGTTTTCGCTCCACTTCGGTTGGAAATGTGTTTTTTCATATAGTTGAAGCCCGGCCCTCGGTGCGATGACTGAGCCAGAAGATTCTGCTTCATCGCCGACGTTGATGCATTCACACCACTAATACTACATTATGGGCACTGTAGTTATCCCTCCAGAGATTCTTTCTTGCCTGATTTACAAACTGCTGGACTGTCCTGACCAACCTCAACCCCGTCATAACTCTGTACTTCTAGCTCCTGAGCATGGCTGGCTCGGGTAGCCGAGTCCGCCGTTCTCAAATAAGTCTTCTTTCCCATAGTTACCCAAAACAACAAAGAAAGCAACAGCATGATACCAAATACAGCAATGGCGTAATTCATGTCGCTAGATGTTGGGTTGGGTTCTCCTGGGAAGAAGAAGAACACAGTGGTGACAACACAATAGACAACAGATATGTAATTCGCGACCGGGCCAAACTTTCCAAGGTAAAAGGTCCTCGGTGGAAGTTTCTCGCGACCGACAACCAGAAGGACCACGATGGGGATGGCATAGGAGATCGTGAGAGCGATAGTACTGACAGCCAGAACGGCAGTCAAAATAGTGGTTGAAAAGAGATAAAGGACTCCGATCAAAGAAATGATCAGACATTGAAGCCAGAGCGCGCGTGCCGGGACTTTCCAGGTTGGGTCAACGTAAGCGAAGTATGATGGGTAAGGTAAACCGCCGTCTCGGGCAAAACCCCAGGTTAGTCGCGAAGCCGATGTAAGGACGCTGATACCCTGACCGAAGCCGTTGAAGATGAAGAGAGCGGTCAATACAGCGCCTCCGGTTAATCCCAGAGCATTCAGAAGAACTTCGACGAACGGGAATCCTGTAGCGGAATCAATGACTTGATCGAGATCTTGAATGCCAAAGAGGCATGCCACCATGAACAGGAATCCTGACACGGCGCCACAGATGACCGAGAGATACATGGCTTTCGGGGCGTTGCGTCGGGGAGAGGGGATTTCTTCGACCATGTGAATAACGGCGTCGAATGCGGTCAGTCCTATTCAAGTTAGATTCCATCATAGGGCGATATCTAGGACCACGAACCATAAGCAGCTTGAACAAGACCACTAAACCAAGTGACACCGTCAGGCCAGCCTGTTCGGTTGATCCAAGCCCCAAACACAAATGAGGCAGACTGGAAGCTAAGGTCTGGCTTCGTCCCAACAGCAATGAGAATAGCCATGCTGATAACAATAAAGAGCCCCACGAACCCAGCGCCCACGAACCCAGCGCCGATGAAATTGTTGAAGTAGGGCAGAGTCTTATCGCTGCCACACGCGATGAGGTTGAAGGCAGTAAAAAAGACGGTGATTCCCACATAGACAAGAAACTGCACCCAGCCTTTTGTAGCGCCCTCCCAGTCATTGTCGAAAATGGCCTTCATGCCAAGTACAAGGTTCGTCATGAAGCTGTTTTGCGATGCTGTCAAAGTCCACCACCCCAGCGTGTTGACGGCGGCGCAGCAGTAAGACAACAAGCGACCAGAAGGTCCGTCCCAAAGGCGAGAAACCCAGTATGCTTGGCCTAATGCCGTCGGCATACTACTGCAGAGCTCGCCCATTGAGGCGGCGACGCAAAGATTGCAAAAAGTGACGAGGCACAAACCCCAGAAGATGCTGACTGGACCTCCGGTAGTTAGCGCCGCGCCTAGATTCTGCGCGAAAACTGCCCAGGTGCCGAGGACACAGAAAGCCATAGCCAGCATACTCACAAGGCTAAACTTGCGAGTAAGTGCCTGCTCGTGGCCCAATGCAGCGAGGTCCTGCGCATCGATTTCGTTTTGGAACCGCTTGCCCCCTGTGGTGGGATCCTCAGCAGCATTTTGGTCCATCGCTACTTGATGCACTATAGTGCTCACGTTGGTTTTGAGGTAGGCGACCTGGGGGCAGGGTGGATGATAACGAGACAAGATTGTTGTTGCAAACCGGATTGCTAGCTATTATACCCATCGTGTTCAAAGTTAATATATACGCTAATTATAGTTTAGTAATTCGCCGAGATTCTATATCTAAGCTACCTAAACTACTATATAACTCCTCTATAATATAAACCTATTAACTTATCTTAATAGCTATAAGTTAAATTTTTTTACCTTAGTTAAGATTAAAACTTTTCTCTTCTTAATAAGTTAAGTTACTTAAGTAACTTAAAACCTTAATCCCTATCTTAGCTTTTTTATCTTAATATTTTAAGAATTTTATTATTAATTTAATAAATAATATTAATTATAATAAGCTATTAACCTAGCTTATATTATTTTATATAATAATAATAAAAGAATAT